>OMNV01029280.1:35416-87034 GCA_900303265.1 Brotula barbata | reverse complement strand
CCGCCACTTTGGTGTCACCAAGATCCTTCACCGGCTCCGGTCCCGTTCTACTGGCTCGGATGTCTCCAGGATGTGGAGCTCCACGTGCATTGATGTGACACCTGCACTGCCCAGAAGGGACCGACCCGACGCTCGCACGCCCCTCTGCAACAGTACCAGGTTGGAGCCCCCATGGAGTGTGTAGCTGTCGACATCTTGGGCCCCTTTCCAATCACAGAACGAGGTAACCGCTTTGGTGCACCAGAGGAATATCACAGTGACCAGGGGCGGAACTTCGAGGCTCAGGTGTTCGGTGAGGTCTGCCGACGGCTCGCATCAGGAAGACCCAGACTACACCGCTACATCCCCAGAGTGATGGGCTGGTGGAACGGTTCAACCGTACCCTGGCCACCCAACTCGCTAATCCTGACAAGCCGCCAGCAGCGCGACTGGGACCTACATCTTCCTCTGGTCCTGTGGGCATACTGGACGGCAATCCAAGAGTCCACCAAGAGCACCCCTGCAGCCCTCATGTTTGGACACGAGCTTTGTACCCCTGTGGACTTGCTGTTTGGCCCCCCTCCTGAACCAGAGGTGGTCGGTGAGCCTGGCTTGGACTACTCTTACCACCTTCGTGAACATCTGCGGAAGGTGCACTAACTGACCAGGAAAGCCCTCAGAGGCTGGGTTCTGACAGAAACGGGCCTACGACTCTTGCGCCAAGAGGGAAGACTTTGCCCCTGGGGCACAAGTGTGGGTCTACAATCCTGAGAGGAAGAAGGGCCTCTCCCCCAAGCTAATGAGCCATTGGATGGGACCTTGTACTGTTCTTGAGAGACTGAGAGAATCGGGTGGTAGTGCTCCATCGTGACCAGCTTGCCCCCTATCGACCCTTGGCCACAGCTGAGGATGAGGCAAGGGCAGAGGACCAGCCCCAAGCCCATCCTCCACCACCTGAGTGGCCCCGACGACAGCGTCGACTCCCCAAACACCTCAAGGACTTTGTTGCAGACACATGGGTTGCTGGGGACAGCTAACCAGTTAGGTGGGGGCTGTGTAACGTGTTAGGGGTTATGTGGGTCGGGATTCCCCATCATGCCTTTTGGCATTGTGCCTCTGTACCATGAGTGTCATTATTGTCACCAATAATGACCCTAAGCCTCTGCAGAGTGAAAGACGACTGTTACTGTTACATGAATAACCTGCTGCACTCAATAAGTTGGTGCTTCGTGACTCAGAGTTCTTCTATTATTTCTTACCGTGCTACAGTATGTAATGCCAACTATTTAATTTTTTTTTTTTTTTAAAGTCTATTTTCCCAAACAATAGGTGCACAAATCAATTGAGTAAGGTGGGCGCTGAACTATTTACGGTGCCACAGACAATGACTGTGTCCTGCAAGTACATTATGCATTGAGCATTCATCCTTATAAACTGTTTTGTACCGTTGGGACTTGTAATTTACAATCGCTTTGGTCAAGTAAATGCACCATTTTAGCCATTGCTCGCTTCATTGTGTTTCAACCTCAGAAAGGATCCAATCCGTCCTTGCACAATTTGAGTGCAGAATCCCTGACACCAAGGAAATCATTATTTTGGCAGAAAACAATTTCACTGTCTGCCAACTCATAATTAAGCCACCCCAATGGGAACATTCCAGATTCTGAAATTTTCTGCTTTTTATCATAGCGGTTAAAATTAACAGGACAGTTAAGACTCCATGGCTGCTTTTCACAAAGCATTTACATCTCACTGCCCAATTTAACTTCCATTGTTGTTTTGGCACTTAGCTTTGACTTGCTTGGCACAGTCCCGCGTGATTAGCTGTGACAGCTACGCTTATGCCTCGCCCCAACTTGGCACAAGTTCTTCTTGACAAGACCATCCCTCCGGAAAAAAGGCTTGTTAATTGGATTAAATACTGAAAAGCTATGACAGTGTAATGCATATCTGAGGGGAGTGTCTTCATAGATGTAACACACAGCAGCATGCTGGTGAGTTTCTGACAACCAAACTGCAAAGATCGCATGAAAAATGAGCGATAGGCAGCGATTTCACATTTGGAACAAGTTTCAGTGCAGATAAAAATACACAACAGCAACACAAATTCCCTCACAGGCCCAGTAGACACAAACACGCACACGAACACACACACGCAGACGGCGACTTCCGTTGCCTCTAAATCTGCTGGAGCACGAATTACAATTTCTTCCAAAGCAAAGAGAACAGAACGGCTGCACCCCGCTGTACCTAAATATCTCTATCCGAGCATGGATTTGCGTGTGTTAGTCATAAAAATCCTGCTGAACAACTTCACTGAAAGATGATTAATTATTTTGCCTTGACTTTGCTCAGTTCATCTTATTAGCATCGCTTCCCACATTACCGATAATGCAAACTAACAGTACTTCATGCCCAGCAGCATCAAGACAAACAGAAGTATTTACAGGGCTGTGGATAACAAAGCACTCACATCACAAATAGATGGATAGATTCTTCATCGTCCTTGATGTGTTAATACACAATGAAATACGGTTTGGAAGCAAGCCGATGTTCAGCGGCATGAATAATTCAGTAGATAAAATTGTTAAATATGATAAAATAGCTTATTTGTAAATACATTATTCGATATGTAAATTTATGTGTAATATATTTTACATAACAAAAGCTAACAAAATATAACTATATAGCTACAAAAATGCAAAATTTCACATCTCAAGTCTTCTTTGCTTCCATTCGTGCTCCTGTTGTTCTAGGTTTTTTGAGTTTGAGAAGAGACAGCACAGTGAGGTCAACTAATAACAGTGGGCTTTCCAGGTTTAGCCTGCATGGAATCTAAGAATACAGCTCTAGCCAGCCCACCCCCATACCCTAGAGGATTTGTTATGGTCCCAATGGGTCACAGTACACCAAAGGTTCATTCTCCTCTGAGACCAACTAACTTTCCCACTGCAAATCCATTGGAGGCACTTGCTTGGCCTCCCCCGCACCTGTGTGACTACCCATGCCACTTGCCGTGAAAAATAGTGATGAGAGGTACTGTTTCCTAGTGTCACTGAACCGTTGGCTTGCAAATTTCCACATGGGGCAGACTTAGGCTTCGTATATGCCTGCTTTGGTCTCGACCTTACTCCTTAAGAAGTTCACCTCTTATACAGATATATATATATATATAGATAGATAGATAGATAGATAGATAGATATAGACAAGCCGTAAACTAAACGTAGACATCTAGCTTCAGAGCAAGTCAGGTCAAAGGCCTTTGGGCTACTTGTGAAGCACTAATATGTGTATATAAGCTACCCATAATCATGTCCACCTGTGCCACTCCCTGTCCTAGCTTGCGTTATACCACTCCACAAAATGTTGAGGGAATTCTTCACAAAATGTAATGTGTTGTCTCTTATATTGTCATATAATCAGTTATCACAGGCATGCACACGTTACAAAGCTTTCAGATCCATATTAAACTAATAAAAAGGCAGAACTTGTAGCTCCCCGCCTGTCAACAGGACCAATCTGAATTTTGGCCTTATAAATATCAGATCTCTGGCAAGCAGATCGCTGTTAATCAATAAACTAATCCTCAAACTGGAACTGCTGGGCCTCCGTGAAACCTGGCTTAAGGATAATGACATTATTTTCTGAAAATGAAGCCTCTCCACCCAGTTACATTTCTGCTCACGCTGGATGTACTTCCAAAAATGGCAGTGTTGTAGGTTTTATTTTTAGCCAATTTGTCAACATTACCACTGATAGCAGTCGACGTAGTTTTTTCCTCGTTTCACAAAATGCCACGTCCAAGCAGGTTTTTTGTACTGATTCCACACATTCTGGCAATTGACTCCGTGACAGCTCATTGGATAGGTTAACAGTCAAAGTACATGATATTGGAGTCCATTGCTACTTCACATCAAAGCTCTTGTATCAGTAAAAGAATTGAGACTTGTTCACTTAAACAGCGATGCACACAACTAAAATGTAAATGCCGCACAACAAACTCCAGGTTTTCCGTATTGCTTCCGTCTGCTAAAATACAATAAGCCTCTGTCCTTTGCTAGAACAACCTTCTTCTCAAATATAATTAATGCTGATAAAAAATAGCCCAAAATTCTAGTTGGACACAGCTGCACAAATATCAAATTAAAAAAAACTTCCTCCTAATTTTTAGACGATTATTTTCTTTCCAGTAAGGCGGACAAAATAAAAGAGGAAATTGAAAACTCAGCACCAAAGGCAGCAGTGGGCTTGGATGCCATTTTTACAATTAAGTCTCTACCTTGCACTCTAGGTCATTTGGACACTTTCCTTGGATACTTTTACTAAGTTAACAGCCTCCTCTAAACCCAAAACTTTCTGGGTTGGTACTCATCTCCTCAGTATTATGAATAAGTATCTTTCCATGGTTGTTGTGCATGCTGAATTTAAAACAGCGGTTATCAAAACTCTATTAAAAAGCCCACTCTAGATCTGAATATCCAAACAAGTATGAACCAATCTGTCATCTGTCTTTCTTCTCTGAAATCCTTCAACGTTTAGTAGTTGATCAGCTGTTTCTTATTGCTCCATCGGATTGAAAATGACCTTAGAATCACTAACCTGGAAATCTCCTGGTTCAGATCCTACCTGACAAATAGGTCTGAATTTGTCACACACTCGTGTAAGGTTTGGTTTTCTGCAGGGTGCCGTAATTGGCCCTATACTCATTACAATTCACGTGCTTCCTCTTGGTAACATAATTTGTAGTTTTGGTATCGATTTCCATTCATATGTGGATGAAACTCAGTTAAACTTCTCAATAAATCCTAATAATTGCTCAGAGCTCTCCAATCTGAATTCCAGTCATACGGTACTGCATGGCCTAGCCCCTTTATACTAAACCAACCTCATAATTCCACATATCTCAACAGGCAAGCCTGTTGCTATCCCTGTGGGCCAAGACAAAATCCTTTGGAAATAGATTCTTCTCCCACTCCATTTCTGTGGAAGTCCCCACAGCCATCAAAGTGGCTGACAGTCTTACTATGTCTAAATCTGCTTATTCTCATTACTCTTTGGTAGTGCAGAATCGCTCATTCATACAGGAAGTAAACAAAGTCTCTCTAGTGTAGGAGATGACAGCTTATGTCTGGGTTAAACTACAGCTCATTTCTCCACAGCAGCAGTGTAGTGTGGATAGGGCACAGCACATCTGAATACTGTGCTCTTTAAATAGCAAAAAATACGGCAAAATAATACATTGTTTTTAGATGTAGTGAGAGTTGGTCTGAAGCGCAACCGTGTTCTGCTGTCCCATGATAGCAATGCGCGAACAACTTGCGTAACTATTCGTCATTTTTGGACCAACACGCCCATGGGCACACAAATGGGTGTGTATTTGTGTATATGCTAGTTACACAATGTTGGCGGTGGGCATGAAAACGACAACAGTGCAATGGCTTAAAACAGATTAAGTATAATTATTTTATTTTGTATTGTTGATGAGTAGTTCTTTCGTTATCTTTTTTTTTTTCCTGGTGAATTTCTGTGTCTATACGAACAGAGCAAAAACAGCTAAACAAGCAAACTTCTGCTCCTGCAAACATTTCACTCCCTTGATCTGAGTCTTACTGCTTTCTGTGAATGCTTTGCCAAACAAATGTCAGTGCTTGAACTCATTCCTCCAGCGTGCACACACACATGCTCAGACAACCTTGCGCTCTCTCTCTCTCTCTCTCTCACTAGAGCTCAGCCTTGCTTTCTCACTATCCGTCGGCCTTGCTCTCTCTCCATGGGAGACTGATGCAGTGGTTGATTGTGGGAGAAGTTCCTCTGTCATCGTTAGCAGGGTTGGGGGCTCCTGTCAGAGGCGACATTAGGAGTTTCCTATGAAGTCTGCTTTGCCTTCTCAGTCACGAAGACACACTAAGCGGGGTCAGTGCTGCACTCATCTCACCGAAGTAACTGCAACCAAGGTCAGAGACAAACCAGGAAGCCATGAAGGCAGCTCTCTTATAACAGATGTGTCATTTTTCAACATGTCCTCATGTCTTATTGCGGACGACAGATTTTGTGTTATCGACTGTACAAAATGCGATAAACTGTGTGTAAATGGTCAATTTGTCAAAGCTAAATCAAAAGTGTCACGTGAAATAACTTAGGAGCCTTTTGTTGAATTAAGGTTGTCAGTTGATGTACGATCTTTAAAAATTGTAGACATTAATATTACAAATATCTCTAACAGTGAATGAATGAGCATGGCTGTCAGTTTAGGCTTCTTAACCAGACACAAAAAAATTAAGATGAAAAATGGTATAGTCTGATTATCAGGTGCATTGGCTCAAAAAATAGAGGTATTTAACCAGTGGTCCGCGGCCCTAGAAACACGAAACAGCTCAGGTAATTGTTAATGCTTATTGTTTTGATCATATTTTCAGCAATTATGACCTTAGAAGAGGATGAAATCTGCAATACAATGCTGAGTGTTTTTATGGTTTTAAAATAAAAATCTAGTCTGGTGTCTTAAATTAAAAATAAAGTCACTGTAAGTAGTAAAACTAGTTTCAGTCATAAGTAGATAATATTGCTGGAAGATTGAGCCATCCGATGAAGATCTGTGTCTAAATTACAGTGCATCCCTGGAAGTCTGCAAAAACAGCAGCTACAGGTATTTAATCAACTCAAAGGCAAAGGGACCGTTTCTAGCTGAATCCTCCAAACAGCTGTGAACAGCATTATCGGTACCAGTCGCACATTAATCTACCCCAGTAGAGTCCGCCTTAATTGCAGCACAATTTCATGAGAGTGGTAAGCACAAAATCTTTAACCAGCAGAGCTTTGTGCGTTTCACATCATTCATTTTTACATGCTTGCTATTTTTTCTTAAAAAATGCCGGGTCTTCCTCTATTGTATCTGTGTAACCATGATACAGCAGCAGTAGCATGGGCATTGTACCTTCACTAGATAATCCTTTAATCTCTGGTTTATTAATTGGTAATTGAGTACACATTGAGATTAGAATTTATCATCTGTTCTTTTAATGTCCACAGTACATCATCCTCAATTAGACATTGAAATCCAAATGATCGCAGACAGCATTCAACTGAATTCAGCGTTGTACAAATGTAATGAAATCTCAGGTTGTGTTATGCGAGAAGGATCCAGAATAAAAAATAAATAAATAAGCAGCCTTAAATGACCCTTAACTATCTGTCTTATAGTGTACTCAATTAAGGTCATCATCTCATTTGCATTTGATTTTGTACAAAGAAGAAGACACCTCCTCGCAAATCACTGTTCTGAGCAGTTATTGTTATCCAAGATGATGATCCAGACTCTAAAAATGTACATTAAGTAATTCTAGCCACCATTCACGATATTATTTGCCCACCGCAAGACATACACCATTACACAATAGTGAGATTTAACAACAATCGAGAGGAAAATGTCAACAATCTCCATGCACCTTGATATTTGAGACAATATTAATGTGAGCTTTTCACAACAGAAAATATGACATGTACGCGTTTGCAGCTTAGACCTCATCTATATTGAGATGAATCTTGTCTTGCATAACGGACCAGGAAATGAAATATACAGTCGCAGTCGTATAAAGGGCACTTTCAGACTGATCATATTGAGCTTGTCGTAACAGTAAGCCCTGGCAGGAATGAGAAGGTCAAAACAAAAAAGGAAACAGCATTATGGTATTGTGTTATCTGGAAATTCTGTAGTGATATTCAGATGTGCAGTACAATATTACTGTTTGGTAACATTGCATAACCTGCACAAAGAATATTACAAAATAAAAGCATGGAAATGAAGATAAATAATACTGACCAAGTGCTAGTGAAAGTGTACGGATCAGCTGTGCTAGAACAAAGGCCGTATGAAACGTAGCAAACATTGTATGATTCTGTGCCTGTATTTGAAGCTACTGACAATTATGAGCACGTCTAGTGTCAGGAGGGAGCAACATCCGATAAAATGCCTGATCAATCTTCCAAGTCCAGATAAGTGTCCAACCGGTGAGTCAACTGAATATTTGACATGCCACACACACACACACACAGACCCACATCCTGCTTTCCCCACTTACCAGCCGATTTCTCTACATTTTCTTCTAGCTTGGTTAGTGAGTCTGCACAGTGCAAAAGCAACAACTGGTACAATGTGAAGTACTTATGTCGTCAACTCTACTCAACTATATCTAATTTTCTTGCCATCCATTCACATCTTTTCTTGTATGGCTCTGTGGACAATAGCGAAGCAATGAATACAGTTGAGTACTCTTTTTTTAATTGATGGAAGCCATATTGCTCGAAATTCTGAGGTCATGCCCAGGGGAGCGACTTCATCGACAACCCTGACTGGACCGAGTGACCTACAAAGCTAACAAAGCTACAACATTTTCTAGCTTTGCAGTGCAATGTTGGAAATACGGATATAGTTTTTAAAACGTTCGTCAATGAGGACCTGTCAGTGCTAGCACAGCGTTTGCACCCCTGCATGGCAGCTCAATCGGCTCGTAAGTCCTCAGCATTTTAATTGCGTGTTTTTGTAATAAATATTGCATGTAAATTCCGTGCAGTGTTGGTTGCCAAGAAACGCACAATCGAACAAAAATCACAACGTGTATGCTTGGCTTAATGAAGCCCAAACTGTTTACATCTTGTGCATGATTTTATAAGCCTGAATGTGTATTTAAACATGCACACTGATTTATTATCTACGCATGAGCATGTATGCAAAATCATGCAACACGTGCTTGCATTTGAGTATTTGTATGTATGTGCTGCACGTGAGAGTTGTTTTTCTGCATTAATGTGTAAATGTGTGAATGTTTATGGAAGCGCAATTGCTTCTACACATTTGTGTGTGTGTGAGTGTGTGTGTGTGTGTGTGTGTGTGTGTGTGCGTACTCTAATGTGGTTATAGGAGAGTATAGATAGAAAGGGGCTCTGAATGGGGGAAGAGAGTGTTTTAAAGCCAAAGCTCGGCACGTCCTGTCAAGGAGATTAATGCGCTGCAATTGTCTCCAGCTCTCATCAGAACGCTTTTATCTCCAGAAAATGACAGAGCTTGCACTTTTCATTATGTATGTTAGCTAGCGAGCTGTGCTCCACACCCCCACTCCCAGCCCCCCACCTTCCCTTTCAAAAACGAATTGCTTTTGGGGTGAATGTGAAAGTGTGTACATGATGGGTTGGTGTGTTTGTATGAGAGACGCTCTGGCAGCGGGAGTAAGAGAACACATTTGCGTGCGTATGTGTGTGTGTTTAAGCCTCGTTTGTAAGCCCAACTTGTCATTTTTGACTTCTGAATAAAAGTTGACAGAATAATTGATGTTTTACGTCTCGCGAACACTGATACGGAGAATATGGATTACTCTGCAGATGCCATTGATTGTTTTAAGTGTCTCTGAAAAATGGGATGACAACTATAGAACCAGAGCGTGTTCATGTCTTTGTTCCCCTCAGTCCCTCAGCCCGAGTGGTTATGAGTGTGTTTGCTTGTATGTGTATGCGTAATTACTGGAATGAAGCATTCCAAGCTTTGTTGACCTCATCAAAGGATGAAAGTGGTGCAATAGCCTATACACATCAAACATATACAATAGAGCATAATGCCTTGGCTCCATTTTGGAAGTATAATTAGCTTGGGATTGTTAGTGCATATTCACACAAAATACATTACTCAAAAGCTGAAATGGCTGCTGCTTTGGTTGGTTAAAGGAGATGGGAATTGTGCTGTATGAATCACCGCAGAGGGGCTTGTTTGGAATGAGAACGACAGCTCAACAAAGCAGCTGATGGTAATGCTTTATCTTCTGCTTAATTTGGCTTAATCTGGTATGACCAACAGAAGAGGCGATTTAGGCGAAAACAAAGTGGAATCAAATCGCATTTTAGAACACGTTCACAAGGAATACTATCTGATTGGCTGGCAGATGTCTGATCAAAACAACTGACAACAGAAATATGTGTAATAAAACCTTTAACACAGGTTAAATGACTGGCAACACAATATACTTAAAGGAAAACATGGCATGGCTTAGGTGGTAGGGTGGTCACCTAGTGATCAAAGGGATGCCAGTTCGATCCCGTCCATGTCGAAGGTCCCTGAGCAAGACCCTAACCCTGAATTGCTCCCGACAAGCAAGTGGGCCTTGCATGGTTACCTCGGCTGTCGGTGTGTGAATGTGTGAATGAATGGGTGAATGTGAGACAAACATTGTACAGCGTTTGGATAAAAGTGCTACATAAATGCAATCCATTTACCAAAAATAGATGGTATATAAGAGAACAACATGTAGCAAAGTTCCGAAATAGGTGATTCAAAACAAATTCAAAAATCCACTGTAACCATTGTCCTGCTATGACATGTTTAATTTCCATTAAAATAATATTTATTCTGGATGTATTAGGCATCATTTTAAACACACAGCTACAGATTGCATCTTGGTATATTTCATATCATTGGAGAATTTGCCATTTCTCTAAAATCTGATCTCTATTAAACAGGTCCGTTGGTAGTTGAAACATTTTCTTTCATATAAATCAGCACGAATCAATGTCCGTTTACTCCAATTCATAAAAATGATGCTGTAGAATAATTTACTCAAGCTCTTAAATGTTACAGTCAGAGGGAGACACCTCTGAGTGTATTTGTTCACCTGCAGACTTTTACCACTTTTACATACCCCAGTTACGCAATCTGTCATGCACATTGGGCAAAACGCAGCATCTTATTATTCCGTACACAGCTCACTTGCGTTTTGCCTTAGTCGAAGTACGGAGAAAATAATTGAATTATGGTGTGCTTGTAAAGATGTTTTTTTGTTGTTGCCTGTGGTCCAGTAAGCATTTGATATACGCACAGTAACACAGTAACTCTGAGGTATCCTGATGTAATACAAGAGACACACTGGAGGCTTTACCTCTACCCCCTCTATTATTTTCAGCCGGTCTCGCCATGCTTTATCTCTCACGTAACCTCCACCTTCAAGCTCTTATCTTAAATTAAATTAAATTGAGTTTTTCTGCAATGGTTGGCAGCAAATGAAAAATAAATGAATAAATAAATACTGACATACTAAGGTTTAATGTCACGGTGGTCATGTTTTAGAGGAGTGGCTGTATTTTATAACTGCTGCTGTGGCCTTTAATGTTCCATACAGGCATATAGGAAATAAACAAGCACAAGACTGAAAGCCACGCAGCTAATGAAGTAGCTTCTGATTTGTACCTTTTGAACTTTAATTGGCTTACGAGCAATTACAAAGCCGTGGACAAGACATATGAGCCACTCTGCATTTGATTTTCATGGGTCACTGTGATGTTGAGCACCTCTATTATTTACATCACATTCATTCATCTGCCAAAGTTCATTAAGTTTGAAGCCTATAATGGAGTGATAAGGGGAATACAGACGCAAACATGTTCCCTGCCCACTACACATTTGGGAACTGCGGTGAATTAAACATGCGAGTGTGATGGCACCAACAGCAGATATGTGAAGAGTCACGCACAACAAAAAAATATATTGTTGTTAGACGGAGCCTCTATGGTGGCTTAGGGGCAAGAGGGAAATCCTTCAGTGAATCTTTTCTTTGTTCACAATAAGATCAAGAAGTCACTTAGGGATGTAAACAAAAGAAAAAGCCCAGCAGTAGTGAGTGTCAACATCCATTTGATCAAAGCTTTGAGATTTAATAGTAGAAAACTGGTGCTGCTATGACAGTAAAGCAGCAGATCAATCTCCGTGACAGTTATCATCACACCTTATTTTGCGCACCTCTTTGAAGTTGCTGCTCTGACATGCGTATTATTTTTGCTTGTTTGTTTGTTTGTTTGTTTTTTTACCAGAAGAACTCATTGTATATTGGTGTAACCTCACTAATTTGCCTTTCTCTGTGCGGATCTAAATAAATCCTTTAAATGCTACCCCTCCAGGATTAAACCTGCAGAAGAATACATCACTTTCCCCCTGGGACTGGCAGCTCAGTTAATGCTACCTCGAGCCAAGGCTGCTAATAGATTAATTTAAGTAATTGTTTAAGGAAGTGGAGAAGAGAGAGGGAGGAGAGGTGGAGAGTGATGCAAGAGGGCAGAGGCGTACTTGGTTTGCAAATCCATGTTACTCCAAATGCTTTTCAGAAATCTAATATGAAGCTATCATGGTTGGATGCAGATTGACAGTGCCATCATCACTGTTATGCAAAGGCTGAAGTAAGCCAGAGAGAGCTTACTGATGATCGGAGCTAAAGTGACCCCCAATCTACTCCGTGGTAACCGCCAGAGCAGAGAGTCTGCACACAACATGCATAAAGACTCTTAGCACTGACACCAACACAGCAACAGCAGTGCCATTAAGGGCACTGTGAATACAAACAACAATCATAGGTACGTGGTATAAGGCTTGATTAGATTTAACACTGACAGACCATATGTCTTCCTGCAGCACAGGAATGAGGTGGAAGAGTTCAGGCATCGAGCTGGGCGGAGTGAACTGTGTTCTTATTGACAGTGGGAGGGGCTGGAATGGATGCAAGTGGAGTCTCACTTGAGCTTTTATGGCATGTGTAGATAAATATGATTCAGAACTGTCAATGCAAACAAAGGGATTAAAACCACCATACAAAACAATACTAATACTGTCGACTGACTTTTACAGCCATTGGTGGCGTGATTTTAAAGGATCAAACAGTGTGGCTGATTTATATGGTCGATTTTTGCTATGTTGCCTTAGGAGGGGGGCGTCCTACGTGTTAGCATGCTGACACTGTGGACAGGTGTAATTTAAAATGATGATACAAACAAGATATAGGGTTGAATATATAGCATATACATTAAGCAACAGCTACATTAATAAAAAAAATATATAATCTTTTCATAGAAATTCTTCCACATCACATCTTGATGTTGTGCTAGAACGTTCATATACATCTTTCCATAAAAGGGTAGAATAGTTTTCATTTTCAACTGGCATGTTCTCTGTTCGTCTGTGTATGTTCTGAAATCTGCCTGTTTCGGTGTGGAGTGGTGGGATTCCAGACATAATTTGTGCGCAGAGAGTCCTCTGTCCTTTAGTTAAATATTATATTACATATCTTTCAAATGAATATTCTCTTTTAATTTGACAAACTCTACACAGGTGGGCTTCACCCATAACTCTTCTTTCCATTTGATCTCGTGTTACTGGAGGATGGTTGATTAAACAATGAATATGAAGAGTCTGGTCTCAAAGGACTTATCTTGGTGTGTAATTTCATTTCCTCGCTCCTAAACCATTCCACACAGTTTTGAGCAATTCCAGCTCCAAAACAGGTCCTAACAGATTGTTTGCTGCTTGATGCCTTCATATTTTGTGCATTCTCACACCTTGATCCTCTCCAAATTATCATAGTATGTCACTTTTTACTTAAACATATACAGAGCAAGCAGATGAATCCTTCTTGGTTTATTGCACAGCTGATCCGGAACCTTATGGGATATGCAGTACCGTATGTGCACTGTCAAATGTCTGCCGGGCACCGCACGACTTATCTGTGATTTACATCCAATAATAATGAATCATTTTTGCCAATTAGTCAAATCCGACTGCTGAGTAGAGGCAATGAGCGGTTGGATTAAATTGATTTCACCTTTTATCTGAGGCCATCGTGTTCACCAGCAATTCTACAAACACAAGTCAGCAGTTTGGAGCAAAGTGTAGAATTTAAGAGTTCACTTTTATTTAGGCTCCATCAAGCTGAATGCAGGGCAGCAGCGCTAAAGCACAAGCACAGCAAAGACTCGTGTTGAGGTTGACCAGTCTGAAGCAGACTGTGAGGCCCTGGTGTCAGCCATCTAATCAGGAGAATGGAAAGGAATCCCAGCAGGCTGGTTGGACGAGTCTAGATGGAACAGATTTATAAAGTGACCAGGTTGACTTGCTGTGTGAGACAACTGCTGGTGGTCCATATGGCAAACCGCCCCTTTCTCTGTGTGTCCAACTGGCGGTTGTGCAGGTGCACACACAAATACACACTGCTACTGTCCCAAGGTATGTTTCCATCCAAGTATTATATATATATATTATTATTATTTTTATTTTTTTATATTCACAAATACGTTTCCACCAATATTTTTATTCTATTTAAAATAAAAAAATAAAATAAAAAAATAAAATAATTTGCATTCGGTGGAATTTGTTTTTTGTTAAATGCAATGTGGTAAATCTGATGAAAACACATTTACTGAATAAAATTGGTAATATGTGACTGTGTTCTTAACAAAGGTCTTTCCACTTGAGACCAGTCGATCAGACAAGTCAACAGGGCAAAGATGCACACTACATTTCTATTTTTCCTGACAATAAACAAACTAGTACAAACCAGTACTCAGACAGGACTGCCAGTTCTTATATTTTCCTATGACATTCGTCAGCATGCATGCAGCGGGCAGTTATGCATTCTTTGTGACGAAACTGTAAATAAGTTCCTGCCCGATTAGCTCTTCAACTGCAGATGTGACAATTAGACTCACTTGTGTCCAATTCACACCCAAAGCCAATCCCAGTGCTACAGTAACATCAGTAGAATTCTGCATTTATCTGGAAGGAGACTGCACTATTTTAAGGAATACATGGAAGAGTCTGAAGCAGCATTACATGACCATAAAAATGACATATCTATATGCCAAGCATGTATACCAGGATACACATAGATATTAAATATTCACTTGATTATTTGTTTATTTATATATTTTAGAAAGCAAAATATTCCCCATTTTTGCAATTCCTTCCCATAGTTGAGACATATGAGATGTCTTGCCCTAGTCTGGACTCAATAGTGCCAGCACCACCCAGGCCCACTCATCAATATAACACATCTGTTGACCAGCACAAAAACAAAAAGAAGCCATGTCATGAAAGCAGGTCTACTTTATCCACCAATCAGTGCAACCTACATTATGTTTCTGATTTTCTAAGTAATTCACACGTCCATTGTTACTCAATTCAACATTTGTTCATTGTGATTTTAACAATGTGAAAGTAGAGACCATGGACAGGCTCCCTTATTTGCTTTCAAATCAATATCCTTTGAGAAAAGGCTTGTGTTCAAAGTCATATTTTTACGTACAAATTGGATCCTGACATCCGGACCTATACGCTGTAGTCCAAAAAAACCAGCAGCATGCAGAACAATATCGTGGGTAATTAAAAAAGAAGAGCATTGATTGAAAAGACAAGCGTTACTGGGGCATATATTTCTCGGCTGCAAGGATGAACAGCTGTGGAAGAGCCATTGAACCCTGAAATGGGATTTCTCCCCTGAACATTTCAGATACTTGTTCGACAATGTTCACGTGCTGGAGACGGATCCATCTCTACGCAGGCGCTCCTCGCTCCTCCTTGCCCGCCTCTGGAGACATGCATTTCAATAAATTGCAAATCACTTCTGTGCAGATTATGTGTGTGTGTAATTTTGCACATGTCCACATTTACGCTTGGACTTGTACAATCGTGCGTCTTATGGATTTCATGCACTGCCTGCCTCAAAAGTGAAGTTGGCAATCTATAAAGTGCATACACGAACCACTTCATCCAAACTCCGTGTAGTTGTATCAGCTGGTCCAATCAGAGATAGTCTGCGTAGAACAAGAGTGGCTAATCTGCACTACAAATTGGATCCACTTGAAGATACAAGAGCACCAAGTCATTAAGTGTTATCCCAGCAAAGCACATGGTACTGTACCATCACAGCGAACGTGTCTATGGGGAGGGATTTGGCCAAATTAGAATTCAGGTTGTTAGCGTATGTCCCTCATTGGGGGAAGAACAGTCAGTCTGGGTCTTTTGGGAGGTGACAGGATTACAGATTCGAAACTTTTTTTTGTTCATTGTATTCTGCTCAACCATAGGGAGCTTCATTTAAGGAAAACCATTCAGGACAGCACTTTTGAGATTGGGATATAGGGAGCTTAAGTGGAACACATGGGAAAGGGGATCCAGAGAGAGAAGGATATAGAAGTAGAAGAAGAAGAAGGAGAAAGGAATTTCCAGCTAATACCTTTTTAGGAGAAATAATCCCTCAACACATTCAGTTATGTCCCCTGAAGAAGCGAATGAATGGCCATGTGTAGGTGCGTACCTCAGAAAAACAGCAGTGGGTAAGAGCTCATGCATGGAAACGTCAGTTCTACTATGAGTCCTCATTTAGAATGTGTCAGAAATTTTTCAGGTAAAGGACATTTTAAATGTTCACATCTAAAGATATTACACATTTGGGTTATTTACTTGATTTTGAAATAGACTTTTACCTTTTTTGTTTTCGTTTTTTGTTTTTGTACCCAAATGTATTAATGCATGGCTCGATTAAGCTATTTTATTCGGGCTATAAACAAGGATTTTGGCAGTGTCAACACATTGTGGATTGGTTTTAAATACTTATTTTTTTTTTTTTACACAACAAGTTTATGCTTAGTTTGTGGATCAAAGAAATGTACACAAAACAGAAAAAATTGGCTGAATTCATTCTAGTCTTTTTGTTCTCAGTTTTTGTAAAATGTGTAAAAAGTAAATAACTAAATGAATGAACGAATAAGCATGAAAATAAATATATTTCTTATATATTTTGTCTTATTTATTTAGTTCTCCATAATATTTTTTTCTTCCTCTTGGATAACAATTTGATAACCAAAATATGACATTTAGTGGTTTTTCTTAACTCTTTAGTTGGAAATGCTGATTTATTCACAGAAATAATCACCACGGGGTGGTAAAAGGTCAACTACTCTTCTTTTGTTACACATGAAGTAGAGAATTATATCTCTTTTCAGTATCTCTAGGCTATTTTCAAGCTTTTGATCTGAGCTGCACAGTTTTCAAAGATGAGCAGGCTCTGTCAAATTTGGGCAGTCCTGACTCATGGATGACATGTCAGTATAGAGGCCTCAGGATGAAAGAGAATTTGGAAGATTTAAGCAAACATCTAAAGAAATAACACTCAAGCAGGCTAGGTTTGTTAATGATGAATCCTTTATGATGTTTTTGACAAGAATAGGCTTGGTGCAGTGCCCAGGGCTGGCCTACACAGCAGGCACCAACTCAGGAGGTCCCCACTCGGGGATTTGAGAAAAAAAAAAACAACTGAAACATTTATGAGATTTTTGAACTGCTTCTGGGCTATCAAAAAGTCTCATCTCAAGTTTGAGTTTCAGACTTTTCAGATCAACACTGAAGTTTAATGGTACTCAGAAAATGAGCTATCGCCTTTCCCGCCCTCTGCATTTGCAGGATAGTGCTTTAAATCACGAAGTGACTCTCAGTTCATCCAGGAATGGAACCAGCGCAATGAAGGCGGCACAGTGTCAGCGTTGCTACAGTAACATATTTGTCAGTAACTTTGGAACCCATTATGATAAAATCAAAGGTTTGTTGGTTTGTCGGCAAGGGAAACAGGGGGGTCAGGATCTAGTTAATAACACCAAAACCAAAACAGAAGTTATAGAGATGAATGTGTGGTGTTTGTGTATGTGGGTGTTTCTGTATCACAACCCAAAAACAAGTATAACGCCTCAGAATGTCATTTTAGAAAACAGAAGGGGTTGTTCGCAAGAATTCTGTACCTTCTGTGTGTTTATGTAATCTCTACACAATTTAAATGGTGATTTAAACAGAAATAACAGCACACACTTTCAGTTTCATTTCTGCATGGATAGAACTTAGCCCTGCATGCCTTCCACAGCTGGCCTGTGGAACCTACGCCACTGCGGTGTGGCATGAGCTCTACCAGGAGAACCACCAGTGGCGCCAAATTGAAGGGAAATATTGTCTGTTGGAATGTGCGTTGCTGTCAGCTTTGGACTCTTTTAAAGGTCCTGGTGAAGACAGACTGTGGCCTTAAGACCGTGTCCTAAGTGCATGTGTTGGTCTGTTCACAGACAGCCTGGTAAATTAATACCTCTGCTTTTCTTTTCTATTTGTTTTCTTGATTCCAATATTCAGAATATAACTGTAGCCAAACTTTGATCTATTTGTAAAGTGGACGTGTCAACACAAAATGGATTACGTGCTTTGCACAAAAAGGAAGCGCGTGTGTGTCATGTGGTGCCTGCCCTACACACACACCTGAGGCTTACTCATGTCTGGGATTTGATTCAAAACCTCAAGTTCATCAGACAGAAGCGATTAGGAATTGTTTGCACAGGTGGAGAGCAATTGTTTGCCCAGATGGACACTCCGACTTCCCAAAATGTTACTTGCGCAGCATCGTGCCACAGGTTCACAAATTCAATCTCTGCTTCGTTTGTGATCTGAATTCACAGGGGGGTGCGGTGGGGGCGGTGGAGTCTTTCTGCAAACGCGCTGGCTAAACATGCAAGTATGGCAACAGTAACTGTACATTATATTTGGAGGAGGTGTGAACGGAGCCAAAGCAAAGGCCTTTGTAAGTATGTGTTGCGATACCTGTGAAATTGGAGATAATGAGAAGTGAAGTTGTATTTTTATCAATGTTTAGACAATGGTGGAATACACATCACCTTTACTTAACAATGTCAGTCATAATTTAAAAGAAAGTGAAACTAATTCTAAATAAAGAATAAAAGAATGTTTGAATAAATAAGATATCCGCATGAATGTAAAATAAGCTATTATAATAATACAGTAATGAAATAGTGGGCAGTTTCTGAAATTACCTCATTTTATAGGGTTGGTAATGCGTTGTAGAAACATAACTTGTTATATTTGTAGAAATCATTTTAACATCCTGAAAACAATCAATGAATCAAATGCACTGAAAAATGTAGAATCTAGTTTCTGTGGCTTTAGTTATCCTGAAATAAAACCATCCATTCATTTCAGTCGGACCACTTGGATGGCTGACCTGCCTGTTTACCTACCAACCTGTCTGCGTGTGCACAATCTGCCCGTCCAGGCATTGGACATGACTGGTTTAACCAGTCCTCAGTCCTCCACCACACCGGGCAGACTGCCGTTATGAAACATACCGTTTTCTTATGTGTGAATGTACGTATCAAGGCCGCTGCGGTTTAAGACAAAAGGAGGAAATTATGGAGCCAATTTTTTTTATCATTAAATTATTAAATTGCATGTCTGCAAGAAAAAAAACTTGATTTAAATAGTGTCATTCACAAACATGCCACTGAAATCACACGCATACTACTAAAATGCGCACTCTACTAAAAATGCTTTCATCCATGTGAATGCACGTGCTCATATGTATGTGAGAGATTATGCATGTGTGAATGCGTAATTTGCGTGTGTTTCCAGTGGTGTGTGATTGAATAACACTATTTTTTTTGCCAATTTGAAATGTCATTATGTCAGAGAATATCCAGGTTTTTTCCTTGCAAATTTTATGACGTCATGACCTCAGATAATTTGGCTCCCTATTTTTTAAGATTTAATCTCTGCTAACCAACATTTGATCAATCTTCATATACACCGGATTTTTAAATTATAGTAAAAGACTCCAAGGATACAAAATGTCAGGTTAAGTATTATTTATCATATTTCTGTCCAAAGGCATAAAAATTAGCTCCACAAAAAACTTTTTTTCATATACTTGAGTTGTGGAAAATATTTTTATAAATATTTTTTTAAAACAATTCTACATTTTATACTCCGTTTTTATTTGGCTACACATGTGAAAAGGCTCATTAATTTTTTTTTCAAAATCCTTTTAATAACCTGTTTGTCCAAAATGGACTCCTCATTACCAGTGATTAGGGGGTTAAAGGTGCATATGTAAAAGTATGGTAGTATTGGCAACGCAATGTACACGAGTAAAAATACAAAGAAAGTTTAGTTTCACTGCTGGGTAATGAATCTAAGATGAAAACAAAGAAAGACAAATAAAAGAGCGATAAAGAAAATGGAATGAAAAGAAAGAAGCAATAAAAGAAATGTTGAACAAAAACAAGAGGAACAACAATCAGCCTACATAAATATATTGGAATGCTGTATATATTACATAAAAAAAGGAGGGGGGACTTAGGAAAGGCTGCAATCAGTATGAGCTTGCAGTGATTGCTGCTAATAAGAGAGACATGAAGTTTTCTGGATTATAGACTGATGACCTCTTTGATCTAGCACAGCTACAACTTTATCACTGCGTCACCATGACAGCAGCACTACATTCCTGATAAACGTGATTGTTATCACACACATTTTCCCTCAGAGGAAAATCACAAAGTGCTGCAGATTATCAAACCTAAAATTAATACACAATATCATTGCCTCTGTTTTTAAATTACTGATAACATTTCTTTTAATCAACGTAAGTAAATTGATTATTTTTAATCGTGAAGTAATTGATGTGTTTATTTCTTGAATCAAACAAATCATTATTTTTTACCTTTCAGCCTCTGAGATATAAACCGTCAAAATGACTGTTTCTTTCAAACCTCCCTCCCTCTTCCCTCTTTGTCTATGCCCTCCATCCAGATATTACTGAGCTTTTGGTAATTCCTGTTTCCAAGGCAACACAAGTCAAGTGACTCTGTGAACAATGAGGGAATAGAAGAGGGGAGCCGGTGGGAAAGTGGCAGAATGTACAGGCTGTTAAAAGTTTCTCTCAAGTTTCCAATTCACAACAATAAAAGCTTGGTCTTTATTCAAACAGCACAAATGTGGACTCCATATTGTTTTATGGAGGGATAAACTAACTTTGAGTCAGAGCAGTGTAAAAAGCATCAATAGCCCAATCAGAAATTGGCATTGATTCCCTCTATAGGTATAAAAAGCAGAATCAAAGCCGTGGAGCAATTTTCCAGCAAAAACCTTGCAGACAATTCTGCTGCAAACATCCTGTAGGTTTCTTTCTCTGTCACAGAGCGGATCAATCAAGACTATTATGTGTTTTTTTTGAGTTTTTTTCTACAGTTATGTGTCAACCTATAACAACACAGTAGTGTTATTGCTGGATTTTCTTTTTGCCCTCAAAAACATGACACGGATAAACACAGATTCCACAAGCTCCATTGTCCCAAAGCATTCACAGGCACACACTGTTATTTCTTATTTCTAAAGGGAATAATTCATAATCAACTTTCATTCTCTTGAGCGGCAGGGAAATAGACAGAAACATAATTGATGATTAATATGGACGCACACGCAGGAAAATGCAACACAGGATTTACATGTGCAATAAGAGTTTGAATTGTTCTCACTCCATTTATTACAAATAAACTACACCTACATGTTAAAACCAATGATTTAGCCCTTGTGTCATCACAAGCACATTGTGGAGTTTCATTGCGAAGATTTCATGTCTGATCCTTTTATCCATACATTGATCAAAACAGGAAAAATATCCAGGAGCCTCTGTGGAAAGGATTTTCAAAATGAGAAGATCGGCTACTGGCTAAAAACATTTTTTCTACACTATTTGGGAATGAATGTACTTCAAAAGCCCAACATTACATCATCATCATCATCATCATATGATATCATCATAGATTATCTATCATAGCTTCATGGGTTGCGATTATGCTTCAGCTTCAATGCACAATGTACCTGCAAAGTACACGCAGCACGAGTGATTCACACACACGGCGGTGTACTTAATATGTGCCTGAATGATTAAAAAGCACTCGGTGGCAAATCTGAGCCATCTGTGGCCGAGGGACATCGTGAAATCTTGCTTGAGAACTTCTTTTTTCTACAGACACACTTATGCATCTCACGGGTTTGTTCCGTGCCGTATTACAACAGTTTAAACAGTCACAATTGTACGATCAGTGTAGGCTCAGCTAGCACTAATCTTGGATAAAATAGCAGATCGAAAGTTTAAATGTAAATTTCTGATGTGCTTCCTTACCGGGTAATTCAATTAAGTAAGATAAAAAGTCAGGGAAGGACACATCTGCCCTTTGATTTGGATCATTAACCCAGTCTGTCATCGAGCACAGACAGCTGGTACTTCAGAGTTTGTTGTCTTGTTCTAAATACTTTTTAGAGAGCTTGCCCACATACTTTTACTTTTCCGTGGTAGGACTGGTCTTTTTTTTTTTGTAGCTAGGACACTTTCCTTAGGCACTGTTTCCCGTCAGCTGATATGGCAGGCAGGTACCACGCCTACATGCTAATGATGTTGGCGCATCTATTGGCAAACACATTTAATGCCTTCGATAGTATAGCTATTTAAACTACTTGAAGCACTACTGCTTAACAAACTACAGCATGAGTATATTACACAATTCTGTAACAGCCTCTTAGGTTGTGTTGGAGTGTTTACTGCAATTTATTTCCCTACAAATGGAGTGTAGGTCATCTGGGATTCCGGTCTGTATTTTTAGAGTTCCACAGTCTTTGTCATGACACACAATGTAGCATAATGGAGGTCCTATTACATCGGAGGCAAATCCTTAAATAATCCTCAGAGCGGAAAGTGTTCAGGCTTTGCAACCAATGGAAAACATGACAGGGACCTTAATGGTGTCGCTGATGCATACAATGATGACCTCCTCTTTGTGCTTCTGCAGACAGCTAAGGACAGAGGATAGTCGAAAATGAAAGAAAGAAAGAAAAAAGGCAAGTATTGAGAATTTGCTATAATATTTGGTGAATGTGTGGTTTTAGTTGAGATGACAAGAAGTATGTTACATTTGCTTTCTACCACAAATGCTGCATCACTGACTCTCTTTTCATTTTTAAAGATATTACAGGATTGAGTTACGTCTGCTATGTTTGAAATCTTTAAATGTTACTCTACATATTTGGCATTTGTAGCTGCAGCTAATTCCCTACGTAGTTAAAAATCTACCAGCTGGCCATGACCAATGCTTCACACCCCAAACTGCTTAGTCACCATAAAAGAGCCTCCTGTTATTTAAATGCTAAGATTAATCATGTTGTTTCATAACAAGCATAACCTTTTGTGCGAGTCCGTTACAAAATAGGGAGTGAAATATCAGTGATGGGCTCGCTCTGAACTCTTTCAGCTAACAAGATGCTGCGTGCGGAGGGAAGTTTACTGCCTTTATTCTAAATCCCTGCATGATTGCTATTCATCCTCTTATCCTCCCTCATCTCCCTCTCATTTCCCTTCACCATCATCTTCTCGCTTTCATCACGTCTCTGTCTTCCCCCCTTTTCCATCCACCTCCATTTCTTTTCTCCTCTTCCTCTCATCCTTTGCCAGTGATCTGAAGGTTTCTCATTTCTCTCTTTTCATCTCTCCTTTCCCTGTATTTCCTGGAGGTCACATGACACAGCCTTCCTACATTATGATGGAACTGCAGCTATGCCATGGCTATCAACAGGAATTTGTGCAAACCTAAAACCACAAACCCCATTTCAACTCATACCGAGTCATAAAACCACACAGACTGATGATTGGCTGAAGACCTGTATATAAAGTGAAATAAATCTGTTTGTTGTCTTTTTTTCTGTAATATTGTCCAATAATTTTCAATTCAATTCAATTCAATTCAATTCAATTCAATTCAATTCAATTCAATTCAATTCAATTCAATTCAATTCGATTCATTCATCATTCATTCGATTTTATTTATATAGCGCCAAATCACAACACAAGTTATCTCAAGGCACTTTACAGGTAAAGCAGTTCAATATATAGAGACCCAACATTCCCCCATGAGCAAGCACTTGGCGACAGCGGCAAGGAAAAACTCCCCTTTTAAAGGGAAGAAACCTTGAACAGAACCTGGCTTTAGGAGGGCGGCCATCTGCCTTGACCGGTTGGGTTGAGAGAGAAAGTGGGAGAGGGTGGGGAGACACAAAGAGAGAAAACAGAGAGCAACTGAAAAAATAACAGTAACAAAGATGAATCTGGAGTGCTGTACTTAACCTGTTCTTTGAATCAGTATTTAACATCCAGAATTTGACTTATTGGACATTATTATTGAAAACACAAAAAGACGTAAGGATAACTATCACCCCTATATGAAAAATAGATTAGAATATGGTATGTGTAAGTATACTCAAAAGAGTGTAAAAATATACACATATAAACACAAAAACAAAAGTCACGAAAAAATATTCTCATACAGATTGAACAGATGAGATGTGTTAATGAATAAAATAAAAAATAAAAATAAAAGTCAGAATTAAGAATTAAGCAGAAAAAAAGCAAAATCTCATGGACACAATGAGCAATGGACTCTCTCACGAACACAAACACACTCACTCGTGCTTTTTAGTGTAGGTGTGTGTGTGTGTCATTCTTTGTAACCACTTTCTATGTCTCTCACTCACTCACTCTGTCCTTTATTCTTTCTGTCTCATTCCACAGTCACTCTATCATTTACACTTTCTCATTCCTTATTCACTCGCCCATACTCCCTAACTCTTAATCTCTGTCGCACTCGCTCACTCACTCGGTCCTCATCTTCATCAGCATCCCACCCCACCTCCTTCAGTGTTTCCTCTGCACAAAAGGCAGAGAGCTCTGTAGCATCTTCACATCCTGTATTTGTTGAGTTGATACTCAAAATAGCTGTTGTTCTCCTCGGCATCCCATTGTGGGGGTTTTGAATTAAAAAAAAAAAAAAACACATGGAGGAGTAACATCTTAAACCCCCTCCACACCTCTCATATCAAGCGTGCAGTATCCCACACTAAAACAAAGTGACACAAAAACAACAACAAAGGCGAGGAAGACACATGATGCATCAGGCATTCCCCAATTACAGATACACACTGAAGCATGCAAGCCTCTACATACATGCTCTCTCTCTCTCTTACACATACACACGCATGCACACACACTTGTACACAGTACACATGTCAGCCAATTGCCCTAGGGGAGCGTGTCATATATTTATTTATTTATCCCTTTTATTTTCTGCTTAAGCCTTCTGTCCTCATGATTCAGTGTGTGAGAGTACAGAGAGATGAGTCAAGGGCCTGAGCAGAACGAGTCCCCTCTCACTTACTCTCACACACACGCAAACACAAAAAAACACACACTGACTGACACTCACTCATTGACTCACTCACTCACGCTACTTCTCTCTTTCTCTCTCTCTGTCATTTTCTGCTTTTTTCACTCACACTTGCTCCCGTGTACACAGATATTAGCAAATGCTAATATATTTCTCTCATTCTCTCTCACACACTCTATGTGTGTATTAGCGTCACTCAGTCTCAGTTTCTTTCTCTGTCTACCCCTCGCTGTCTGTCTTTGTCTCCCTTACTCTGTCTCTCACACACACAGATATCAACAAATGAAAGATACACATAAACACAAACTCTCAAACTCTCAAACTCACCATATTCATCTTTAATTATGATCCATTGTTTTGACATTGCTTCTCGATGAGAAATATACACCAGATGTCTGATAGTGAAGTTCCTGAAAGAAAACTATTTGAAAATTTTATTCAGGCGTGCATGCTTTCTTATACATCCTTCCATTTATACTCTGCACCGAGTCACAAGTCCATCACTGAACAATGTTCCCCTATTTTCTTATATAATGGCCCATAGAATAAAATGTGGTTCAATTATCACTAGATTAAATAGATTTAATCTCACAAAAAGATATTATTGCACCGTAACACACAACACAATAACACCAGCTAAGCGAAATTGCTGCTTTCAGAGGGAACATTACATAGAATGTACTATGGACATTGTTGTGGTTATGATTCTGTGTGCGTGATCATGATAGATTCTTTAATATGTTCCATTTCTAAAAAGTAAAATATTCTTAGTTAAAGCAATCCAAAAGTCTGAACAGATTTTATCTAAAGCTAAATCTATATTATTATCGTCTGATGGATGATAATAATATAGATTTATGCACTTTTGCATATATGCTTCATGCTAAAATTTCACAAGTTGTGAATCTTTCATCAGTATGGATTTGGTTCCAACCATAGTTGCACAGTTTAAAATTATTTCTCTAAACATTTTGTTTGTTATTTTGTAAGAATTCAAGAATTTGTACAGTTCAATGTTATAAAGCCATGGGGCATCGCGACTACTTAGATAACTCACATGTGACAATTAATGGCAGGTTAATACTACTTATAATTTAATTAAGTATTAACATTTTTTTTCTGGTGTAGCTGAGGTTCTTTGATTTACAAATATGCACTGAAATACTGCTTTTAATTTATTTTGTGCTGAAATAGTTTAATTTTTATTTGAATCAGCAATCTACACACAATTTTTGATTTTTTTTTCCTGAATATTTCTCCAAAGATAAAAAGCTTAAATATCTTATTTACAAAGAAAAAAAAAATTGCATCATTTTAGGTTGTAATTAAATAAGTCATATTAGAAGAGCATGTAATCATTCAATTAAACAGCAAAACTCAGACAAAGTGGAGTCAAATGAATGAACAACAATACAATCATGCAATCCTACTTATTTTAATAATCCGACAAGAAACAACAGAAAAGAAGAAAAATGCATATTGACTTGTCCTTGTCCCCCTCAATGTAATGTTTGTTCCTTTTCACTGGGTTTTGACAAAATGGAGTCATCTTACAAACAAGCCTCTCTTGGACACAATTGAGCACAATTAAAATGGCTCATCTTTGATAGGACAAATAGACTGCACTTCTCTGTGTGCATCAGTCAGGTCAACCTGAACTATAATAGTAAATCAATACGTAACTCCCACCCCCACTTCTTCACTTCCCTCTCATTCCCTTTATTTTTCTCCACAACAGTTTTTGTCTCTTTTATACAAAACAAGTCATCCTTCACATTCTAGTGATGGCCTCCTAGGAGGTAAAGCCAAAAAAAAAAAGTAGAAGTGTATCCTTCCTTGAGAGCTCTGACGATCTTTAAAAGCACACACAGGAGCCGACAACACTGTGATTGATACTGCAATGCACAGCAATGTTTGGCTCCCTGGTAATGGGGATTTTGGTTGAATCCTTTTGCTGCTGTCCAATAAATTCTCCTGCAAGAAGAGATGTAGTGTTGTAGTGTTGCCATGAGAATGAAAAGGTAAAATTCAGCACAAACTGTTCGGTTTGCTTGTAGAAAAGGCATTTTAAAGAATGCATGAGAGAAATTCCACAGTGCCCTGAGATCAATCTTCCGTGCCTTGAATTATTGTTTAATAATAGAGAGGAATAAATAAGACATTCATATTTGTGCAATATTTGAGGCAGCTAAAGTTTCAAGTTGACATAGAAAAACGTGTTAAACCAATTAGCATATCCTCTCTGAAGTAAATGACACGGCTGGATGACAAAGCCGGGGACGGAGAGGGGCTAATGACCATTAGTGTCGAACCGGTCCACACCTCCTGTGTTGGCGCTCTCAGAGGACTGAGAATTATCCACTTCCAAGGGCAAACTGCTGAAATCAATCAAGTGTTTTCACAAAGTTCACGTCTTGGTGTTGCTTCTAGACACTTATGGGGTTTAATTAACTCAGATAACAGGTGACTGATTACACAGCTGGCACTTGTGAGAAGGTACACTATAGTGTCTTCTGTAACAGCCAATGGTGTTAGTGTACGGTGATAGTTTGTACAACAGTCATCCCTCACGCTGCTTCATTTTTTACACACTACAAGATAATCAGGCTGATTTTGGGCCTGATTGGTCCATCCTGATGATTGGTAGAAAACTCCAGATTTTTTTTTAAAAGACTCGTTTGATCAGAATCTGTTCGAGTGTGAGGTTTATTCAGTGTATTTTACTTCCTCCATTGTGCTCGAGATGTTTAATAGGACTACATTCCATATTAAATGTCCAATAGTTATGTCGGTATCTTGTAGTTCAGAGGAAGGAGCACCATGGACACAGACTGTGCAGTGTGAGTACATGCACTAAATAATCTCAAGCATTTACTGCCGTTAAAGGTAAAAATGTGAATATGTGTGCTGTGTAGATGGATGTGATCAATAGGAGCTCATGTAATTAGCATACAACATGTAAATTAAAGCAAGTCGGCCAAACCGTTATCATGCAGAAAAAAACTTAATAGTCAATTCAGGTTAGGTCAAGTTGATTTGTAAAACCCAATATCACAACATCTCATAGGGCTTTACAAGCCGACAACAAACAGCTCATAACACTTCCCAAAGGTTTCAAGGACAAGACAAAACATAACTGTGAAGGGGAAAAAAGATAAAAATTGACATCTCCTCACCCATTAAGTGCATTTTAAAAATTAAGAAAAAGTCCATTTGGACTGTAAGAACTCATTCAATGCGATGGCACCATCAAGGGTCTTTTTTGAGCTGCATCTGTTCAGAGTACATTCCAAACAGCCAACACGTGTGTGCAATAAAATAGTTCCTGCTCACCATCATCCAAGTTTGTTTACTCTTAAGTCACCTTTGATCTGAGTTTGATCCGTGCTTAGAGGTATTGCTGTTTCAAATTTGTTTGATCTCGACACGCCAGGGGAATAAAACACTGAGATTAACTTCACAAACAAAACCTCTGTGAAATTTATCATTTTAAGTTCTTAGGCGTGGGCTTTCACAAGTAATCAACACAAGGTTAGAACAATCTTGTACTGTGAAACCAGGCTTGGCTTTCTTCTGTTGTCCACACATACATACACATAGGAGTCTAAATTTGAAATAGTGTCTTTCTATATTTCTCACTATTACATTGATACGAATATATAGATTAATACATATCACATATAGTGATAATAAAATATATCATTATGCAGTCATTGTATCATATGGTATCTTAACATGTCGCATCTTATCGTACTGAATATCTTGTTGTATATATTGTATTGCATAATATCATATTACATTGTATCTTATTGTACGTTATATGTTATTGTATAATGTTATATAATACCTCATCTTGTGTTGTGCCTTAACATGTTCTAATTGGCTACTGGATCATATTGTATCTTATTTTACTATATGTCATTGTGTACCATTGTATGGTGTGTTGGGGAATCGAGGGTTAGGATTTCCCAGCATGCATTGTGTTCATTAATTGTTCACGTTAATTTCTGTGTTTTAAGTGTTATTTGTAGTTTGTGAATGTTCTAGTGTTATTTATTGTTTCTGTTTGAATACTTACATGTGGATAGTGTGTTTTGCTGCAGTAATTACTTAAAACATAAGGGAAAGGTGTTCTACTTAGAGTGACTATTCTGTCATGTTCTATGTACTTGTTCAAGCGTAACAAACAGCGGTTCCTGGGCTTGTGCTGCACATAAACCAAAGGAAATAACCAGGAAAGAGAAAACTCTCAGCCTCACTCTCCGCCTTTACACACTGCTAGTTTGTTATAGTATGTTAAAGGATCATACCATCTTATCATATTGCATCATATCTTATTGTATGTTTTAACATCATGTTACCATATCCAATGATAACGTATTGTATGTAACCTTATCTTGTATTCCTCCCTCTGCTCTGGTTATATATATATATATATAATAAAAATTTTTATTCCTTTGGTTGTTGAGAACTGCTCCCGTACATAATTTGCTCGAGTGCTTTATGTTATGCAACAAAAAAGTTCTCCACTTTCCAAGTAGCAATGTTCAAGCATACTTGGCTTTTAAAGGGCATGGTAGGTGACACTCTGATTGGTTCAATTCACGTGCGGCCCAAAACACGCCTATAATCAATTAAGAGCCTAAATACTACCCCTTCAACACCCCACAGCGCGGGGCATTGTGGTGCACCACGCCTTGCTTCATAGATCGCTTAAATAGGGGCCTATCTCTTTAATTGACCAACCTGTAAGGATTTACTTCTATAAAATGCTGCAGTTCTCATGAGATTTCTTTCTCTCTCTCTACCAGCAAATCAGCATTTTCAGTTTGATTCTCTGACTCTTTTATTGCTAACAAGGTCAGCCGTGCCATCGTATAGCATGACACTCCTCTCCAGCGCCAGAACCAAAAAAGAAAACAGAATCATCATTCTGCTTTAGCCTAGGGGTTCTTACCTTTAAAGGCAGGACCTGTAACCCCTTTGCACTTTCTGCAGGTCAGAAACTGACACGGCAAATATGAAACTCTGTGACTTAATCAGAGCAGACTGCTCTCTATGAGATGGAGCTGCCAGAATTGGGAAGACTGTGAAATTAGCACGTTATGATAATATTCAATACTTTGACTCAGCAAAGTAGTTTCAAGGCCATCCCCTGCTACTGACAAGTAAGGGGGGAGAATAACTGGATTTTGACTCCTCAGGGAACCACCGAAATGCAAAATCAGCAAGACTGAGCTATTGGATCTACAAAAGTAGAAACGTCTGTTTCTAAAAAAAACTTCTTAGCTGTGAATGTTACACTAGGCCCGTAATGTATAAAATACACAATTGTGATGCTGCCCTTGTATTATTACTTCAGAAGCTCTAAGTTGTGGCCGATTGTGTCACATCGTAAAAGGAGTGGGAGTCGTTCAACCACATGACTCATTTGCCATTTCAGTTGCAACTTCATTGAAGGGTTGTGCAGATGTTGAACCAAAATGCAATAAAATATTACCATTTTGCTTTCGAAGGCAATGTGCATTTGTTTGTGTCGTTTCAAATTTAATATCTGATTTGACTCAACTGGTTGCCTAATTGTGATTTATTCTGCACACAAAAGAAAGCTGTCCAAGTACAAAAATAATAAATTTATATTAGAAGTGCAAGGAGAGGCACAAAGTGGAAGGATTTGACTTATAGTACATATACCATCAATTGCAATATACTGCATATATATATACATTTAAAACTGAACATCATTACAATTATAACAAAAGCTAAAATACAATTTAATTTAAGTATATATAGTACTTAAATTAAATGATAAAAACATTTGTAGTAATTTTCCATTCCTAACACATTTGCCTTCATATCTTACACTCAGCGCAAACCATCATTGCTATTGTACAACCAACCCAGCTGTCATTGTCATGCGGAGCACCCATGCTGTGTAAGTAGCAAATGCACCATGGACGCGTTGGCATGTTTCTATTGTGGCGCAGGTCAAACCATTTCTAAACACAAGTCTATTACCAAGTTGTCTTTTTCTGCAATTTAATGAGCGCGGTATTCCGATGCACCTAACGTATGTTGGCTCACCCTGCACGTGCCCTCTGCAGCGAGCTTCTGTTTCTCCTGATGTCTCCTGACAGCGTTGTTCCACTTATGGCACCGTGTGCACGCTCTGGTGATGCCAGAAGATGCCAAAATGTTTGCCGCCCACGAATTCTTCACCTCGGGGCGCTTCAGTATGAAAATGATACGGTACAAAATTAAAATAGCTTACGCATGTTGTAAGTTGTGTATCGCTCCATATTTTTGTAGATATGACTTCACACTACACAAATTGTGGATTGTGAAAAATACATTTGTGGACTTTCTCCTGTGGGTTACAGCCAGGGCTGGAGTGGTAAAAATAAAAAAAAAAGCATGGGTATGAATGTCACAGGGTTATAAAAAAGGTGGTTAAACTGTAAAATTCATTCGCCCATATATGAGATTTAGATATACGAGTCTAGAAAAACTGAAAACGAATAATATATCCCTGTTAACCTGTTAAGTGAATAAAAATGAATTACACTCAAATAAACTGTGGGGTCCATGATATCCAGTCCAACCAGGTCACAGACAGAAATTCATTTTCAGCTGGATTGTATTTGGAAATAAAATAAAATAAAATAAAATATATATTATGCAAACAGAAAAGGACATGGTGCTGCTGACTTGCTAAGGCGCTCTCACCTTGCCCAGGAACAAACCTGTTTCAAATCTACCTGCCCTGTTACGCCATGACGAGGTTATTTGTCTATTCTCCGCCATCTAGAAAGCAATGAACCACACTCCAGCGCTCTTGGCTCTTAAAGGAAACGGCAGGTGAGGCTCTGATTGGTTCAATTCATGTGTGCCCCAAAACACACCCATGATTTATTAGAAGCCTATACTACCACTTTGCGCTCTGTGCCTCACTGTGCACCAAGATTATACGCTGTCTAATTAGCAAAATGGACTTGGACACGCCCCAATGTGCCGGGCACTGTCATGGGCCAGATCGTGCGCCATCGATCGCTTAGATAGGGCCCGTTATTTCAAATGAAGCTTAAAACTAAATGTGTTTAGTTATTCTTTAGATCTTAGGGTGTTGAATTTCAAGCAGCTCTATTCACATTTGTTACGGTACGTGCACAGACACGACTACATCCAATGCCAATTGGTGATAATGTCATTAATATTAGCTCCAGTATCACATTTAAAGAAGTACTTCCACTTTGTAAAATTTTCAGTTCATGTTTGGGGAGTTGACAAACAAAGGTAACAAGATTAATACTTGTCTTTTGAGAACAAAATGTAAATTTTAAGCGTAATTAAACTGATGAGTCAAAATGAGGGTCAACTCCACCACAAATACCCAGCTACCCATCTACAATATTAAACAGTAATGCATGGATTATTGAACTTCCAGTTTAGAATGAATTATAGCATGTCACAACAGAAGAGTCAACCTAGCCTTGTAAATTACACTACAATAACATTGGACACTTAATCTGTACTGACAGAGCTTAAATACATCTGGAAAGTATTGCCAGATGAAAATGCTTTTTGAAAAACAAAGAAAAAAAAAATGCATATTCTCCATCAGCTTCCAGTGAAGAGCTGTCTGAGCAGACTGAACCGGTCCTCCTCTCATGTTACACATCAGAGACACAATCTGGCTCTCATCATCTATTTGCACCTGGGTTTTCAAAGAACATCTTCATCTGCCCTGTGTGGCAATCATATAGGTCTAGGACCATTTATTACATTTCATGGAGCCACGTTAATCTACAAGAGGATCATTTTCACCTTTTCAGTAATGACTCATGAGACAATCAAGATGGCTTGACTAAATGGCACCAGTTAATAGATTTTTACGCGTTTTGTCTTTTTCATTTTGCCCATGTCTAACAGACAGAAGTAAGGAAGGAAATAAGGCTCAACCATTCAATAAAATTGGTGAAATGATTTGTAAATTATTTGGATACTTGTAAAGAAGGGGCTGTTCTAGTGATGTGCACCACGTTTTTTCAAAACCATTGATATTAGTGGTATTCAAGATAAATCTATTATCAAGTTATGAACCAGAAGGTCGTCCCACCACAAAAAAATAAAAAGCAGGATAGGGACATGTTATTGCTATCAAATAGATTTACAGAATATAAAAATAAACATGACAATTCATATTTACAATTGTTTTATCGATGGTTTGGATCAAGTTGGGCCGTTTACATGTGGTTTAAGTAGAAAAAAAAAGGTATAAGTTCAAATTGAAAGATGATTTTCTGTCATAGCTACACATAACTGTGGATTTGTAGCTGTTATATGGCCTCATATGACACTTTTACACTCCACTATGGGGCTGAAATGTATTGAGCAGCCACCTGCTTCAGCTTCCACTGCAATTAAAAGCGACCCAAGCCGAGCTGAAGTTCAGCTGAGGCAAGCTTGTCTCTGTCTTCAATGGAGCTGTGACGACGTAGTGATGCACTGATTGGCTCACACATTGCAAAGTAGCAAGGACAAAGGCACCACATTCAAAAACCTGCATCATTTATCTTCAACATTTGCAGCAATAAACGCTTTTTTCACTCAAGTTGTGTGCCAACAATAACCGAGCCCTAGAACTGAATAGAGGAAGTCCAGGGGCCCAGATTTGGAGTCTCAATGGGCTTAATTTCTATTTTCAAAAACAAGCATGATCCTTTCTTCTATTTGGCATCTCACGTTAACAGAATTTCACTTTTCACTGTCCGATCATACACCTCATACCATGTGGTACTTGCTGAATGATAAGTACTGAGCTTCTCCTCAGTACAGCCAGTGGACTGTGTGTTGTTGTTGTTAAAAGGAACCATTGTCCCGTTTTACATTCTATATTTCACAAATATTAATAAAGTACTGATAAAGATATTCTATATGTGAAAGTGTAATGATTGCTTGATAAAACTTGATCAGTAAACTTGATGATGATCTCTGTCCTTTATACGAGACTGATGGGAAACCACCCTCTCCGGGGAGGTTCCTCTTGAATGGAAACAACAATGGAGCCATGCAGAGAGCTCGCATATGGCTTGGTACCAGCAGAGGAAAATCATCCATTCCGTACAACAATTTGCATATTCTATTTCATACAGCAAAACAAACAGTATAGCAGCAGACATTACCAATGATGAATGACAGATGGATGACAACTGCAATGGTTATAGCTCTACTACCTCTCTAATACCTATTATATCTATTTACCAGCATCTCGTGACTAAACACAACCCATAATGTGTAATTCCTGTCTTAAATATAGAGAGAACTCCCCTTTTCTTGCTCTCGGTGTTCTCATTAATTTCCCCTGTCAGCTGGGATTGCACATTATCCATTCATCAAGGCAACACACTCAGGCAGTGCCACATATAGGCTACAAGGAAAGGTCAAACAACAAAATTTTGTGTTTGCAACCTAAGTGTGCCATTCAGCATTTTAATTAACAAGCCAGGCTGAATGAAAAATGAATGAACTGGGAGTAGTAAAAAAAAAAAAAAGGCTCTGTATAGCCTTGAGGAATACAGCACATAGACATAATGATAATGTAGGAAACCCCAGAGTACAATGGAGCCAGGCTGGATGAATGGTGCTGCAAACATTTTATAAAAGCTCTGTGCATGTTATAACACATTACTGCCTGTCATACATGATGAATGATTTTCCAGCTCTTTCACTCAGCATTGTGATGGTTGAAAAAACTCACTTAGGTCAATATGTATTGGGTGATATTGGTTTTTTTTTTTATACATTTGTATATAAAGTGCCTTGAAATATGTATTTCAGCAGTGCATATGTTGCCATATGGCAACATTGATTTAGGATGAAATAGGAAAGTGTAAGCACCTGTGACAGTGAGGCATAATGTAATAGGGAGGCTAATATAAGGCCGCTATCATAGCCAGTCTACCACTGTCTTTCACCTTTTGAAAGTAATATAATGTTTCTGACTGTGCTCTGGTTAATTTCATGGTGTAAGTTGGTTTCTCTTTTTTCCTTTTTCACTGATTTTCAACTGAGAATTTTTTGTCGTTCCGAGAAGTAGCTTGCAAGTGCTTCCAATACTACAGATAGAAAGTTTAAGTTTAATTAAAAAACATGTGTATATTACTAAAACCATGCACACACGGATACACAATCACTCATGTATAATCTCTCATACACTGTACATATGATCGCACATACACACGTATAGCCTCTCAAATACATGTGATCAGACATACACACCGATTAAAGTTTTTTGTAGCTTGTGCTTTCAGTAATATGTATTAATATGTACTATTTGTGTGAGGTTTTTTTGGGGTTTTTTTCGCAAATTTGTCATTTCTGACTCTTTCGTCTCAGAGAATTTGGCTCTTTTTTTTTTTGACACAATCTTCTACTGTATTGACAGTTATATGTCACAACGCCCCTAACTGAACCTGCATAGTCTTGCAGTTGAATATTTTTATCTGTAACCAGGACATCGTAGTGATTTTTGACATTGATTTATATATATGTATGTATGATTTATATTAGTAGTGATGTATATACTGTATGATTCGAATCTTTTTTCCATATCTACAGCCCATCACACTTATTGCAAGCTCACTGTGGAGTATGTACACTTAAATTATAGTAGATTTAATGGGTCCTTCCCATCGCGTTCGATGAAAATTGAAAATCCTACTGTCAACAAACAAACAGACAACAAAATGACCCACAGGGGCAAAATCATATCCTCCTTGTTGAGGGGAATTAATGGAAAAGAGAGCATGATAAAATCTCTTTGAATCTTTTTTTCTTTGACTGTAACATCCTGCACATACAGCACGTGCAACTACAGGATGGTAAATGAGTAATAGTGTGTCATGAACACAAAAAAAAAGGACTCTGGCAGCAATCATGCGAACTGACAGCAGCACTCACGTGTCAGCCAAGCAGCACTGGGTCTGACGTGGGTGCTTTATATTGTATGTTGGAAAGGACCAAGAAATACCTTAAACTACTCTTAACCACTCCCTGGCGACTTTTTCCTCATGATGATACATACAATACCACTGCCTTCACAATCACAGAAATCATTCAAAAAGTAAAGTATTTCAGAAAGTAAAGGATGTGGTCTTCATTGTGCCTGATTTTGGGAAGGCCGTCTGTTTTGACCGTTGCACAAAAATAAGATTTTATATTTGTTCCTTGGTACCTGGGAAGCTTTGGCTAACCATTGGTATTGGTGGTAGTGAAATTTAAAAAGTTTAAATTTACTATCCTCAGGATGATGACAGGATAACTACTTTCATTCTTGTATTGTTTACAAGGAATAACTTGCTATTTTGAATATTTTACATTCATGTTAAAATGTCCTTTTTGGGGGTACTGATGGAGGATGAACTGTTGTTTGTTCGTATAAATTATAGCAAAATATTCTACCTCTCCTTACAATAATAACATGCGGCAAACAACTTTATGAAGATTCTTAATATTTGTGCTAGTAGATGTCAGGCCCTATTTATATAGCTTCTTTAAAACAATACATTTGTGTTTTAAAAATACAGAGCAACTGTGTCATCTGTGTCATCAGTACGGCTCATTGTAGCCACCGCATACATGAAAGAAATGGAAAATTGATTTGGAATAAGACTAATGAATATGTGCTAAACAAGATCTCTTGAAAAATGAAATGATTGAGCCTTTCCATTATTCCTTCTAAATTACAGAAAATGACTGAGCAGAGGCCCATATTAGTCTAGACAACAAACCTCCTGAACTAAACTTGCCCATCTATTTCATGATAGAAAACATATCGTTATGATACCTGGAATTCAGAAGTTAGAGGCAATCAATATGTAGACAATAGTTTTAAGATTTTTTTCAAACCTAATGCCTAATTTGATAAGTATAAATTGTATCGTGTGTCCAGATCCTGTTTTGTCCCTGTATTTCTGTCTCCTCTCTCCCCTCCGGTGTGTGGGTCATACTGTCAGCCTGTATTTCTCCTGAATGGGTGTGTTTTCCCTTTGTTTCTGTCACGTGTCTCCCTTCAGCCAATCAGCTAGTCGGCCATTTCTCAGCTCCACGCACCTTTTCCCCATTACCCTCTTATGCACAGAGGCAACTCGCCAATCGTCGTTCACTATATGTACTCCCTAGTTTCCTTTGTCTGTGTGTCTTAACTGTAGTTCTCACGTCATCTCATGTATCTCGTAATCTTGTCAGTATTGTAATGTCTTATCTTGTCTTGTTGTGACTTTTTCCTGTTACCAAACCAAGTCTGTATTTAGAATTTTGCCTTAGCTTTGCTCCTACACAATTTTCTGTCTACTAAATATACATTACTATATTTAGTTTCCATTATTATCAATGTATACAGCATATGTATGCACGTATATACAGTATACATCAGAAACAGATGATTTGTTGTTGGAGAAAATGGTCTGAATTGGATTCAAAATCATTCCTGGTTTGATTGTGTAACACCTGAAGTAAATCATTAGGTGGCCGTTTCAAATCCTGGGATTTTTTAAAATATTTTCTTAACCATTTCCATCCCTGCTGCAGTCTCAATAAGAGTTTATAACTTGTTAATATCCACAGTAAAGAGCAATGATTTTGCTGAATAAGCCAATCGTATTTTCACAAATCCTTTGTGTCCTTGTGTGTATTTGAAATGGCACTCAGGTAATAAACTAGGATATGATTCACTGCAGCAATCAGACACAATTGGTCATTATGTGGGATACCTCCATTTCCTGCATCTTTATGGACTTTTGAAAGTATGTAAAAGCTTGTGCATGTGCTGTTGATGGTTCGTGAACCCATCACTCTCTATTAAGCCTCTTTCTAGCAATGTGCTTTTGCTGTTTTTGACTCATCTCCCAGGTAATATGTCTCAGCAGTGAGTTTTGGATGATTATTACCCTGCAGAATGTCCTTAAATGCACATGTAAGACCCTGCGTGCTATTGTGCATGCATAATTGCCGAACACTAACGTCTGGAGAGAAATGCTTGTGCGTGATTACCAATAGCATGCAGCATCTCAGCAGAGACACCGAGACGTCAGACAATGCATCCAAAGTGTCATTCACAAAAACAGGAGGTAACAACACTCAAGGTCAGACTCACGTTGCAAACACATTCTCCAGATTTACATTATCTCCAGATATCCCTGATATTTCGACAAGATTCATGTATCTGGTAGCACAAAACATTCATTCGTACGGTCCCCTAATGGCTGTTACAGGGTATTGCATTTTCTACAGACCATATCTTGAAGCAGAGTCGTTTATTGTGTCCTGTCAACAGTGCTGGTAAACAATGCAGGCAGCTTCCCCTCTCTGACAGTGGGTGCCCTTGTTTCTCAAAAAAAGGACATCTGAGTAAGAATCCAAGAAACTAAAGCTTACAGCGGTGGGGATAAAAGGTTGAAGATGGCAATTTATTCCCTTCAATCGATAAGAGAAAGAAGGAAAGGATCCTGTTGTCATCCTGAGTGTAATACAGATAGATTTTTTTAGTCCCAGTAACGCCGAAGGACGACAAAAGAACAAAAACAAGAGTTTTGTGCTGTACTTTCACACACTGTTGAAAATCAGACGGAACAAAGACTTTCATTTAGCCAGTGTTTATGTAACTGGAGGTGAGGAAGCTGCTCTTGACATTATTGCTTTGGGGATCAGTGCAATACAATCAGGGCAAAGGGTTAACTGATTATGACATGGACTCACCACGGAAGTCAGGTGCTGTGGGATTACATAAAAGAAACGAAAGAAAGAGTTCTGCTTTTCTGAACTCGGTTTCCTGAGAACTATATCTGGCTGTGCTCGCTGTTAACCTTTAACCGATGATAATAATATAGATAAGTGGTGTGTCTTTTAATTACTGGCCTTAATTTTAGAATAGCACTCAGTAATTGAAGCCATAAAAAAATGCCCTCAGGCGGCTCTGGCTGGCCATAAAGGCACGACGTGCATACAGGAACTGGGAAGTAACAGTGTTTGGAGCAGCACAGCAGACTCACAGCAAGGAGGTCCTGGGTTCGCATCCCGTGTCAACCATGGTCCTTTCTGTGTGACGGTCAACAAATGATTGTGCTCTAGGAGTGTCCTCATCTGTCTTATTCCCTTTTTTAGACACATCTGTCAAATGATGGGCAAAACTGCCCATCAGATTAATCAAACGTCTCTTCTTTCATGCATTTATTGTATTAATTTTATCTTAAAGAATTCTCCTATATATTGTTACTCCCAGTATTTTTCCTCAGACTTTATTCTGGCTAGCGACTTCTGTTGCATCTTATTCCCATTTTGGCCATTTTCTCTCCTCTATTCTATCTCCAATTAAGGCAAAAAATGCCCCAAAACAGTTCTAATAAAGAGCAAAGCCACATTATGTCTAGCAAATTATTGAAAAGCGCCCGAATGGGTAATAAAGATAACTAAAGTGCCTTAACAGAGAGGTAATTGGCATTCACCCAACTGCCAGTGTGCAACAGTCTCCATTCAATGAAAAACAGCTGTACAATACAATACAACAATAACCATTCAATACAATATACAATACAACATACAATAACCCCCTTCATTAAATCCTACTATTGTGAGGCTCACAAAATTTCAACCAGTCTTTGTTGTATATTAGATTTTGGTGCTATTATTGCATTGGACTGTATTGCTCTCTTTCAATGTATTTCTTAGCACTGAGGCTGCAGGGGCTTTTAGCTGTACTGCTCCCATGCTCAGCAACTCCATCCCCCTTCACATCCACAGGATGGAAGAAGTGCCATTTTTTTCACTGTTTTGTTACATTTTGATATTTCAATTATTATTGTAAGTTATCTTGACTTTGAGGTATTGTGACACATTGTGCCATTCATTGTCCTCAATGACATCTATAAATTAGATGGGTTATTATTATTGTTATTATTATTATTAGAAACACCTCAAGAAAGAGTTGTCTTGTTGTGTAAGAACAACACAAAATCATAGAAGAGCACTTGTGGTCAACATTTCAAATTTTACCATGGGCGCTCTATGATGATGAGATTCAGGAAAAAGAAAATCTGTATTAATTCTTTAATAACAGCTTCTCACCCATATACTGTAAATGCCAAATTTGTAAATTTTTTGACTAAGAATCCTACATTCTTGGTTATTTCCTTTCGTTTTTCTGCTTCACATGGTTGCTAAAAGAACAACCAGTGCATTTTGTATGCTGTGTTCACCTCAGCACCTTGAGCTCGGATCATCATGGCTACCTTCTTCAGTGAAGGGGTCAAATATTAAGCCTGGTGAGGATTGCAAGAGCAGAATGTATTTTTATTTTTATTTTTTTTTTCAATGTAAAAAAATTGTCTCAATGTAAAAGCCTTGAATTCTTTGCAATGATACGGAACAAATACCACAGCCTTTTGCTTTGAGTGGCATGTTTACTTACAAATGCTAACTTAACTACATGGGGCTTAAGATTAGTTGTATGCCAAGACCTCTTAAACTCTGAGGTACAAATTAATGACTCCATGTTCATACATTTTACATAAATCTAGAGAAAAACCTGAAGTTTCCAAGATACAAAATATAAGCCTACTATATTTGGATGCATTCCAGGTGAAGTCTGTACATAGTGATACCTGATAGGGCCAGAAAAAAGGGAGATTTCAGGGATATTAAAAATGGCATATAGTTAAAGTAGCCGTAAAGCAGGATGAAGTAAGGGTTATGTGAAGGATTTTAGGAATTTTAAGGGTTAAAACTAAATGTTAATGGTTCAAAAATGTGAAACACCCCCCATTATTTTTATCCCAAAGTCCTTCAACAAACCTTGAACTGTTGGCCTTGCAGTGTACTCAGTTGCCCTTTCATTTTAGGTGTTGGAAGAAGAAGAAACATACTTTATTGATCTTCATAGGGAAATAAATTCTCTGCATCTAACCCATCCTAACTATGAGGAGCAGTGGGCAGCACTCACATGCAAACACACACACACACACACACACATACACACACATACACAAGTGTCTGAGGACCAACTCCAGATCTTCTACCTTTGCCTTGGTCAGGGGCAATGGCAGGAGTGAATAACCTAACGTGCATGTTTTTGTGGGTGGTGGAAACCGGAGCACCCAAAGAAACCCACACGGACACAGAGAGAACGTGCAAACTCCACACATAAAGGTGTGGAGGTCCACCCCGGGACTCAATCCCACAACCTTTTTGCTGTGACGCAACAGCGCTAACCACTAAGCAGGTGAAAAGGGTTTACTGTGAAACAAGCAAGACGATGTAATCAGACGTATGGACAGATAATGAAAAGCCTAACTTACTTACTTCAACGGCTGACTCTGGTTGCGGCAGTTAATTCAATCAACATCTCAAGCACAAATATTGTTATCCATTCGGTAAATAAGGCAAGTAAGCACACCGCACACGTCTACGGATCACACACACTAAATTAATAACCGTCTAGTGAGAGGCTTAGAATGCTGTAATATATTTGGCAGGACCAGTAATTATAAAACTAGGCCATATTGCAATGGGAGATAATTAACGTTAGCCCGTCCCTGGGAGGTTTTTGTGAAGTGGGGGAGGATTTGACACAGCCTATTCAATTATGTCCTTCCCTGTGGGTCCGGAAATCCAGAATATAGAATATCTAAATTAGGCACATGACAAATCTCTCTCTGAGTCACATGGAGCCAGCAGGTCATACAGTAAAAGGCGAGGAGGCCAGCACGTCGTGGAAGAACGGCGTGTTCGCTTTTAATTGCAGGGAGCTAACAACTTTTTACTTTCGTCTTTCAGTGGTACGAAGTCAGCCATTGTGGGCGTAAAAAATTCTAAGTCAAATGTATTAATGTGTGTAGATCGCTACAGACGTGTTTTGCTAGTCGAACTTGGCTGTGACAGTTTTGCTCTGACCGACCAATCAGAGGACGGAAACATGCTGACGTTACTGTGGGCCAGTTAGCTGGACCTGAGAGGGGAATTAGAAATCTGATTGGTTAAAGAAACAGTCGCATTGCTAATATAGTTGAAGTTCCATGGGCCAGTACTACTGATTCTGAAGGCCCTGGGCAGATTAGACTGACATGGCAACACAAAGAGGCTGAAATCTGATTGGACAAAAAAATCTAACATCCACATACACGAACTGGAAGCAGAGCAGCCAAGAGAAACGCTACGAAATGAAGAGAATAGACTGTTGGGAGTGCTCCTGATAGTGTTCAGGCCAGCAGAGAAGGCCTTGCTGGCCCTGACGGTCCACCACTGTCAGTTTCACATTATTGCGCAGGCGAAAATATATGAAAATGGGTGAAAAGGGGTGTCTGCAATACAGCACATCAATTAATGAGCTGGAGGGGAAAAAAATTAGCTATTGATTTTGCACGCATGTGTGGCGGTAATTGCATAGAAAATTCCTATGTATGCAATGTTATGATTATGATGGAATTGTGAATCTCTTCCCTGAGCAATACTTATGACCTGATGGAATTTAATAAGGCTGCAATTATAGACAAGATGTTAGCTGTGGTACTTACACCTGAGATGTTCGAGCTATGAAAATGATGGTTGCAATTGCTCTCTGAATGGATAGCTTACAATGGACGTATTAAACAAATCATTTAAATTTTGTGAGGCGGTGGCTGGATGGAGGGAAGTTATTGGAAACCTTTTACATCTGGCAGTGGTGATCTATTTATTAGAGTTCAAAACGCCATATCAACATGCTTGATTATAAAGTCGATTTAGATTTTCGCATCGATTTTGCCAAACTGTCCTTAATATATTAACCAGGAGTGAGCGTCAATACACAAACCTGGATGAAACGCCTCAAGTAAGACGGTAGATCTTTCACCAAATTAGTTCCATTTGATTATCCCCTCCTATACATGGATCAATTCAACATTGAAAATCTGTATCTCACTTCAAGCCTCAACGCCCCCCAAAATGAAGCCTGTCCCCTTTTTCTTACACGCTGGACAGAATCAGCTATAAAATTTGTCCTACCTCTGTATCTAGCACATCATAGACAAAGAAGTGGGTCTCAACAGGGGAATTCAAGACATCACATTTGACCCTTCCTGCATAGCCCTTTCAACACCTGCACATTGGATATCTGGCTAAAAATAATATCCATGCCACGGTAGAAAGAGCTGTGTGGGAGAGAGGCTAGAAACCCAACACTTACAGACAAAAGAGTCAAATCGCACCAACATGGGTCATGATCAAACACTTTACAATGTTCCTTGCTGTTAAAGGTGACTTAGAATTAGATAGATTCACATTAACCGTTAGTTCGTCATACATTATGCAGCCAAAGGGTGAAATCTGTGTCTTGTCCACAATCAAATGAGTTAACACCCTCAAAAGGGGGTCACGATGGAGTCAAGACTGACAATAGAGCAATGTACAGTAAGTCATAGTGAAATAAATGGTGTGTATCCTGTCATCGTAAGCATTTGCAAAATAAAAATATGGCAAATTCCTTCTTAAGATAATAAAGCATTTAAGCACATGCAGTGCAGGCTTTTACAGGATCTATTATCTGAAAACTTTGTATAAAAAAAAAAACCCAAAAAACATTCTTTCACCTTGGTCACTCAGTGGGCGCTTTCCAATTAAATGATGTCATAAGGCACTACAGCAAGACCTTCATTTAGTTGCTGACTGGGAATAATCATTACATCTCCAAATCTGTCTGTTTCCCACCGACAGCAGTGAGTAATAATAACAAAAATGGCCATCAGCGACGTTTACAGTGAAACTGTGTTTTACTCAGACAGTTCTGCTGCTGCAGCTCCCATTGTTTTAGTGCTTTTGATTTTGAATGTAAGTCGGTTGTTGGATAGCTCTGCAGATCCCCTCGTGGTTCTCGATAAATTTTGTATTGCCCTATTGCATTCTGTCTTTTATAGCTCGAAGTTGTTGTTTTTTTTGGAATAAATTCAAGAATATATTCAATTCGGTTCACACAGGGCATGATGCTTTAAACATCTGTCCCATGGCTCACACTCAACCTGGAAATGAAACACGTGACGTCATGTCTTACATAACCACTGAGTTACAAAGGCTTTTTCCACTACAATTCAAACATCAAAAATGACTTCCAAAGCTACAATTGTTTTAATTATTATTTGAGTCTCTCCAAAACACATTTTTCTTTTTAAAATTTCTTTTAGTTCAAGCTGCCCAAAAAGAAATGTCTCCTGTCTTTTGATCGTGTCTCGAGTGGTAGGAGGCAAGACTAGGGGTACAGCCTCAGACTCAATTTTCACCCTAATTCAACCCAGTCCACCATCTTCGTGTTATCATGAAAGGCTTGAATGCTGGCCAACACTCACTCGTGCTTCGTAGATGTTTGTTTCGCACATGTTGATGTTGAAATGGGACAGAAGTATTGAGGAAAACTCAAGAATTGATCTGCTTGTCTTGCAGGACTTAATTCTTTTTTCTGCTAACCTCACCACTACATTCCACAATAAAAACAACAAGGGGAAAATAACAAAAAGCGTACGATATGTCCGCTTTAAGGTTGAATCAAGAACAAATGAATCCCTCAAACAGCCAAAATTGTTGCATCTGTAAATTAATGCAGCATTTTCCGGGCTCACAATAGGCATTTGTCACAATTGTTGCCCGACTACCAGCGCTGTCAGCTACAAACAAGAAATAATGCGTCGTTATTCCCAGAAACACTGTCCTGGCTGGTGTCATAGTCACCTTTTCAGCCTAAGCTAAATCATTTTGTGCTGTTTTTAGATCTGACACAGCAAAATATTGGTTCAAATCTTATCTCCTATGGCTAACGACATTGCAGCGAATGTTCAATTATAGCAGCAAATGACACATTTCAAAGATAAAACTGAATGATATCCCGTGTAATGTCATCTTGCGGCACTAAATTTCAACGGTTTAAAACGACCACGCACTCAATAAAGGCAGGCAGAATTCTGACCATTAAACATATGGCAGCATACCTTCACTTCGTACCCAGGAAAAGCAAACATTAAAAGCAGCCCAGAAGTGCTATTTGGACACTGAAGTTAGTGTTATTGCTATTGCATATTTTTTGTGGTCCATGACTGTTTTATATCAGCCATTAATCTTGTTACTTAAAGCCATTTTTTACGCCGTTCTGCATCTCAACTTAATCACCTAAAAGGTGAGATTTACACTGATTCAAGGCAGCCATTATCCATGTGTAAATTAAGCAGAATGGAAGTGTATTTCATCAGATGTTTGACTTCACACACTTGGCCCATATTGCCATATTTTTTTGTATCCCAGCGATGATCTAGAGTTTGTCCCTGAGGTCCACGTCTGCTGCAATTTTATTCTCAACTGCTAACGAATACAAGATGAGATGTGTAGACATCGTGGCAACACCCGGGGTGATTTTTAACAGAGAAAAATCTGGTTCAGATCTGGTGCAGGCCTCGATGATTTGAAGCTTATTTTAGTGCAGAGCTCTCATGAGGCATCTAGTTTTGTATTCATCACCAACAGGGCAGCTTTGGGTTTTATCTCTTGACATCCGTAAGACCGAGCGTGTCAATCCTACGCTTAACTCTTGTTTCACTCATTTTGGTGCTGTTTCAGGGCCTGTTTTAATGGGTTATAGAACAACTAGAATAAATGTCAGTCCTGCTATCAGAAAGTTATTCCCCGTCTCACGTCTATTCGTCTTTGCTTTGCAACTCGCAAAGCCTTTTTGCTTGTCAGTGCTAGCAACTGCTTACCAACCCTTCACGCCAAATCAAAAGGAACTATCTTTTGAAGTTGGCATGCAATGGCAGATTAAAGCTGAGAGTTAGTTTATCCTCCAGTCGTAAACCATCAAATCTAAAGCCCGGGGCTGTTTGATTAAGCTAATGTCATTGATTATGACAAGTGCCGTGACTCAGAGTAGAACTGTCAAGGCTTTTGATTCCTGCAGTGCCTCGGTTTTTAAGGTCTCATATGCCTGAAAGTCGGAAAAATAAATGAACCCAATGACTCAGAATTTGTTTAGAGCCAAGTGACAAGGAGTCTTAAGTGAAATAGGGCCACGCATTATGGCAAAAACAAGCTTTGCTACTGTAAACATCAAAGCGTTTTTGTTTTGGGTTTTTTTCCAAACGCAAAATCCCAAAGTTTTCATTTGCATTTGGAAACCAGCAGGTGGTTAGAAAAGGCAGGCCTGGAAGGGAAGGAGCACTGAAAGCTGCCTTTGAATCCTACCGTGGCCTTGTCGTCAAAAAACCTTGAGTACAAATCAGACGGACAGCAAATGAATGAAGGACGTTGACAGAATGCGCGTGGGCAGACCAACAGCCCGTCGTCCCTAAGTGTGCGTGTGTGTGCCCGCATTGCATCCATGGCTGCCTCCCCTCCTGTGACAGCTCTCTGCTCCTTCTCCTGTGAGTCATTCTGTAATGCTTTGGACACAGTCACACACACACACACACACACACACACACACACACACACACACATTCATATTCTACTGTATCTCTTTTTTGGTCACACACTCGCACACACTTCACAGTGACGGGCGACTGAGACAGCTAAGGGGCCCCAGCGGGAGTCACTGAGGCGGTGTGCCAAGTCATAGCCAGTACTGTTCTCGCTCAGTAGTATGCCTTGAGAGGGCCGCTTTGACACAGATTCACTATAGATATAATATATGACTTATTATGTGATACTAGCATATGAGTACATTATGTTTCTGCCAGTACTCCACAGCTGAGGATCACGGTGATGACCTCAATCAACGGACGATCAGAGCAAGTGAGAGTTAAGCACCTCCAGTCATTCACGTGGATATATAGGATACACACATATGGGAAAACACATGAATACACACGCCACATTTGCACGCACAAAGTATTTGTATCTATTCATAAATAGTGTGTACATTTGGTAGTGGTGTATTTACACTATTTCCCCTCTTTTGATGGATTTTCACAGCAGAAAAGGATGATTCAATGAGTTCTGTTCATAATTGATATAATGTATAATTCTATAGATCTATAGTATAAGGGGGTAAAATAATTTCAATGCAGAGAAGTAATCTCGAATTTGTGCTTCAAATAAAAAAATCCACTTAAAAAAAGTGATTTTTGAGAATAAAATGTTACACATGATTGCACTAGAATCGAGAGGAAAAAATAAATTTACCTGGGGCAAAACGATTCACGGGCCCCCAGATGGATCTAAATGTGCCATGAAACGGTCACGGCCCAATTCTAAATTTACGAATCACTTGACTGAAGCTTTGCTGATTATTCGGCACGTCTCCGCTCGACATACGCGACTGAAGTCTCAGCTCGAGACTCGTGTTGACCGCTTCAAAACAGCCTACGTTGCTTGCAAGGCAAAAACAAATACGTTCGACAATGATGACAAGGTTCACAGTGTGCCATCACACCTAAGTTGTTTGTTGTTTCTTGCCATTTGTAAGGTATGTGGACCGGCGATTAAGTACATGGAGGCAGAGAGGGAGCTGATGAGAGCACAGTTATCACAAGCAAGGATACACAAGACAAAGATGCAGTTATTAAAAACTTTTTCCAGCCACATGTTGGACACCACTGGCGAGGTCGAAGGTAATCACATCATCAATAGTCCATTTTATTGCCGAGGACATAACGCCGAACAATGAAGTTGAGTGTGATGGAGTTCGTGATATGGTTTGTAGGCTGGTCACCAATGCTTCATATGGCTGCAGCTTACAGTTTATAAGTTAATTGTATCTTGTTTACAGTTAAATGTTGCCCTTACGTTACTGTTGTGTTACCTCTCTTGAGTCCCCGCGATATTATGAAATGTGAAAATGGATCACTGAAATGCTGTTTTATTTTTATTATTATTACTTTACCTCAACAGCATGCTCAGTATTCTCCTGTCCAATAGTTATACTAATTTAGTTTTCAGTGTTAGAGAGGCTTTGCAAAGTCCACGAATTGTAATGTAATGAAGTGTTAAGACTTCTTTGTATCAAAAGAACAAAAATACCTGGGATTCCCTGTTTTGTTTTTTTTTAATGTTATTTTTTTATTTTTATATATATATATATATATATATATATATGTATTTGACATATATGTAATGGAAAATACCTGATTGACATCAAACAAATGTTGAAAACTGAAACAGATTGCAGTGTCTTGTATCAAATTGCATCAAATCAAATTGCAACTATAACTATGTATTAAAATGTATCATTTACTGAAACGTGTAGCCAATGTACGAAGATAAGTGTCGGATTGCCTTATACCGTAAAGATGAACACCCCTGCTCTTGATTGTAGAAAAATTTCTTTTTGAAACCACAATGTTGAAATAATCTGATATCCATCTCTTTGTTGACATACTTTTTAGCCTTTTTGAGGTCAATTATGGACAAAAATGTCTTTGAAGTAAATTAGCATAATCCCACTCGTTCTAGTCCAGTCTTACATGTCCTGGACCTCTCTTTGTATTGGACACAATCAATATTGATGTTCTCATCTAACTGAGTTTCATTGCAAAGAAGTTGAAGTTACTTGATCTGAGCCCAAGTAAGGCCAATTTTCAATGTGTACCTAGTACCCAGTGTGGAAAAATGTCTGTACATGACACCTGAATTTGAGCAAATGGGGGGGAGATGTTCAATTATTGTCATTCATTTCTATTTATATAGCTCACAGACTAAAGCATTTTAAACATTTTGATTGGAAACCTGAACTTTTTTTGTAAAAAAAGTTTCCAAGAGATTTTACATAAAGTATGAACCCTCTCTTTACTTGTATCAAAGTTTAAATTCCAAAACTCAGCCTGGAAAATCCCAACCTACCTCACACAATGTCAACAATAGGGTAATAGGATGGCTGAACCCGCTGGATTGAAATGACCCGCTCACCGAATGTATCCGAGCAGTACCTAATGCTCTTTTTTCAAGCATTCATTCTGCCCTGTGCAAAATCTTTTGTTAGACAGAGAAGAGATTTAAGCGAAGAGGCAACGCAATGCATCTGTGTCTCACACATTCCCAAATCTCATCAACTCTTTTAGGCTGCAGTCATTTTAATCAGATGTTATTCATCTGTTGTGTTTACCAGCTTTAAATCACATCTGCCTTTAAATGAGCCCAACACAAGCAGTTTGTGATGATAACTATTCAGATAAGGCGTCTGTCAGAAAAGGCTAGAGTTTCACCCTGCAATATAATACGTACGCTATATGAAACCACAAATAAACCTAGTATGCCTTATTAAAATAATAAACAGCATAAACAGCACAGCATTTGATGATTTAAGTAACTGAAACCACACGCCGGCACTTCAGTTTTCAGAATCCAACACCATTTCGGATTCCATCAATCTTCTGATTTACATGTTGGTCAATTCAAACCTTTGTGTCAATGTTAATTTGTGGTGTCTGTCAAAAATCACTATCATCCTGAACTGTTGAACTCCTGCGGCAAGAAAGCAACTGCGATCATACAAGCTTGACCAATAAAATCATTTTACAAAAATTGTCCCACTGCAGCTGAAAAATCAGTGAAAGCCTGATCATTCTTGTGTCCCAGCACACTTTGTATGATAAAATGGTGCAGAATTGTACCAAATATTATCTGCCATCCACACTGGTTGCAGGATATATTTTAATAGATGAAATCCCAATATTAATTCAAAAGCAGAGAAGGACAGTTATGTGCTTTCCAGCTGCACTGCGCACACCTTTTCTAATGTGGGTATTCTATGTCTATCAGTGTTTCTCCAGGATGAGAGTCACCTGCACCTGCACAATGACTCACAATGATGCACTCAGTGTGCATGCATTGCGTGCACAAAATTGGCAAGGCAGCTATTCTACAAATCAGTGTGAAACAGCACCCATGTGGAATAGTTTTAAGGAACAGACACTTGAACCACCAGAAACTCCATATCTTTTGCCACATACACCCCGGGAATTAGCCACGTCCCAGCCGCCTTCAATCCTTCCATTACGGAAAAAACAATGAAACCTATGAGGAAAAACTTCCAAATGTAAAAATCCATATTTATGATTGTGCTGCTTTTGCATTATTGGTGTTATTGTGTGCTGCCTTTGTGTATTCTTATGGCTCTGTTTTATTTGAGTATGGCATAGCAGTTCGATTTGTGTCTCTATACGGAAGTTGTGATTTTGCATACTACTGGTAAAAGAGTATTGCTGCTCTGTTTTGTTCTGTAATGGTACAATGGACTGCATTTATATAGCGCTTTTAAGCGCTGTACAATGTTTGCCTCTCATTCACCCATTCATACATTCATTCACACACCGACTGCCGAGGTAACCATGCAAGGCCCACTTGCTAGTCAGGAGCAATTCAGGCTTAGGGTCTTGCTCAGGGACTGGGGGATCGAACCAGCAACCTTTTGATCACTAGGCGACCACCCCACCACCTAAGCCACGCCATTTTGTTTTGTTAATGTTTTTTTTGTTTTTTTTTCTGGTAAAACATAATGAGTAAGGAGCCCCACACAAACAGTAGCCTAAGGGCCCATGACCACTTTAATCTGCCACTGCATACACTTACTGTGTGTGCCCTTGAACATATAGTATACTGTATACCCCATTCCAGCTTCTGGGCCGAGGTATAGAGGTGGAGGAGATCAGACAGGCACTTGGGCAAAGGGCATCTAGGGATATAAATGTGAGAAGGTAGATTATTGTAGATGATGACTTGATCAGGAGCCAGTGCTCTGCTGCCATGGCTTGGTGCATACATACATACAATTATGGATTATTATGCATTATTTTTTCTCATTTTATTTTTTCTACACTATTTTCTATGCTGTTTCTTCATGGTACACTAAATTATTAATGGGTTACTACTGTGAAAAGCTCATTATCTGTATAACCCAAAAGCCTTTAAGTGCACTCAATGATGGTGTTTAAGGGGATGTAACCGATCCATCTTCATCAAGATGGACCTCAGAGTTTAAGAAGTTTAAGAACTAACAATTTTTCTAACCTCATTCAACAAACTAAATTCAAACCAGATACTCTTAATCTATGGACAGTGATTGTGTAAGTATAAGTGGCATATTTAAATGCAAATTAGAAAAATAAACCCCACGGATAGGTACCTGAAGGAGGATGGTCAGAAAGACAAATGAGCTTTATGAAGACCCTACACTTTCTTGGATCCTTATCCTCATCTTCAATCAATGGGTTTTCATCATCAAGTGTGTTTTTGATGTTTCGTGATTGTGGCCGATTTTTTTTTTTTTTTTTCTATCACAGTACTCAGTTATCATTTAGGACCATTGTCTGCAGGCTGTTTTTTCCCTTTAAGAGATGCTCATTAGATGATGAGATGTGTTCATTGAAAGTGCTTAGGCATTCAATAAACTCATGGCTACTGGAACACATATTCAACAAATATCATTCTTCATAGATGGAGTTATTACAGTAGGAAAAGAAAGGAAATACAATTACCCTGTACATACGCTGTAACTACACTACTTATACACTAAGAGGAGAGAGAAGATTAAAGAGTAAATTTAAAATAAATTATTTATAAATATATATAAATTATTTGTCTTAGAAAAATATCTATCTATCTATCTATCTATCTATCTAGCTATCTATCCATTCATCCATCCTTCAATCCATCCATCCATGCATCCATCAATCTAGTGTTATATATACTGTGCACTGCGCCTCAAGGGTCTATGTAAAAAATCATGTATTCTATTTATAATA
>OMNV01029280.1:0-13181 GCA_900303265.1 Brotula barbata | reverse complement strand
TTTTCTGCTTTCACCATTTATTAAATTGTTTTAACCCTTTTAGCACAGTGAATCATTTTTTTTCTGTTTTTCATTTCATCATCAATCGAATTGAAATTTCAAATATAATCTATCATTTGAATTAATCTGGTACTGTATACGAAATGGGATATAGGAATAAATGTGCTGGCGTGCTAAACTCTGTGAGACAAGATTGCTTTTTTTCTTTTTTTACTTTAAGTTAGTCACCAAAGAGAGAATCCACAAATCCCTTTGTGACAATTTGAGAATAAACCAAACAAAAAGAGGAGGAAGAGGACACCAAAGAATAGATACTACAATTCACACAGTCCGTTTTAGTTTGCTTATTGTAAAAGCTGAGTACTACGTAGGAGGTCTTTTTTTCCCCCTCTTTTAGACATGAACAAAAGGAGCCGTGCTTTTTGCAGTGCATTGTTTGCATGTAACTGGTCGGTATGCATCAGACAGACAGACAGACAGAGTGAGAGAGAACGACTGCCTGTGATTCAAAGACAGCACAATGTTTCCATCCACAACGTGAGTGAAGAGGAGAAGAAAAGAAGAAAGAAGGGTACTTTATTGATCCCCGTGGGGAAATTAATTCTCTGCATTTTTACCCCTCCTCAGTGAGAGGCAGTGGGCAGCACATACGCCTGGGGACCAAATCCAGACCTTGCCTTGGCAACAGAAGGTGTGATTAGCCTAACACACATCCGGAGCACCTGGAGGAAACCCACGCAGACAACATGCAAACTCCACACAGATAAGTGAGGAGGTCGACCCTGGGATTCAAACCCACGACCTTCTTGCTGTGATGCAACAGTGCTAACCAACACGCCACCGTGCCGCCCTAAAAATTCAAGTCAATACAACATTTATTATCGTTTATCATTATTTAATACTGTCAACAGAAAGTATGCTTTGAGTGTAGGTGAGTTTGACGTAGTAAAAGATGAGGAGATACACAGCGGCTGAAAGTCACTCCAAGAAAGGAGAGGCCAGATAGGCAGATGAGGACTGGCTGATATTGCTGGAAGAGTCCAGACCTTGAATTGCTTTGAAAGTGAGGGAAAAGATTTTCTGTGTTCGGGTATGAGAAGACAGTGAAGGTCAGGGGAGATGGGAAGTTAAGGTATGTTTAATCCGACACACTTTCAGCAAGGAGGAAGGAGTTAGGAACCCCGTCTCAAATGGCCTTTTCGGAGGGACTCTTCCGCCCCACCTGGTAGGTCCACTTCAGGCAACAATTGCCCACTTGTAGTAAGGTGTGAAAATTAGGAAGGGCCGCATTGCTCTTTAAACTACTTAGTTTTATTTTCATGCCACAGACTAGTTTGTTTTGTTATGTTTTGGTATGTGATGCCAAATGTCAACCGGAAATAAAATGTCTGATTACAACCAGCAGCAAGAGGGGCACATTGCCACCTACTGCAGTCAAGACATACAGCCCTCAATAGTGTGATTCTTTCCCAGGTCATGTATACCGGGACAACCTCGAGCTATGTCCACAGCTCGATTAAAAAGGTGAAAACCCAGTGAATGCACGTACACTGCGCACAGAATTGAAATGAAACCCTCCCAATCATCCCCACTTGAATTGTATGGGGACAAAACCACTTAGAAGAAACAGAATTTCTGTTAACAACCCGTCCGGTCTCCTAAAGTGAAAATGTCTGTTGTTTCTCAGGTCTATATGATTAGTTGCTTTGACTTTTACCTTTCGACTTCCTAGTTCATCAGAATGTCGAGAATGCTTACAAGCAATCTGCAAAGGATAAGAGATTGCATTATAAATCACAGAGACAGGAGTGTTCACTCCATTTATACATTGTTCCCACATCAAAACAACCACACAATCCACGAAAACATAACGTCTGAAATGTCCACAATTTATGAGTTTTCTTGTAAACCTGATGTAGAGGTCCTCGACGTCCACTTAAAATTGTGGTGGTGTAGATGGGAGAGAACAAAGTCAAGAGCTGTGTGAGTCTATTTTTCAGTAAAACCAGGTAAAAATACAAGGAATGACAGAATGTTAGACATATTTCAATTCACACCACTCTGGTGTAACCCGGGGTTACATTTACCAGGCTTTCTATGAATGGTATAGTTTGCTGTAATCATTAGTTCTCACATGAAAGTGCAGTCGATCAAAATTGATGTAATTGACCTATTCAGACAGGACCAATATGACAGAGGTAGTCTATAATAATTACCTTATTTTCCCATGTAAAACTATTGCGGTCCAAATAGGGCTGAGTGTGCCCTCATGAATCATTTTAATCATGTTTCAGTTCTTTTTGAACATTTGTACCCAACTTGGTGGTCGGCAATTTGCTGCCAATCTGTTCATTGATGCCTTTTGGATTTGATAATTAGAAAACAGTTCAGTAACAGTTCATATTTAAGTTTTCCTTTGTCAAACTGTGTGTATGTGAAAAGCAATGATGGTTCTCGGCACAGGGACATAGGCAGCCACCTAGGGTGCCATCCCGAGGAGGGCACCCAAATTACCCCCAGGAAAAGTTTAAGTGAGTCATCACAATCTGAACGTGATGAAATCTTTGATGGATAACGACGACGTTTTAGTGATTTCAAGTGGACAGAAAGAGTGTGAAAATGGACAGACAAAATCCATCAAAGGACCAGTACAAAAGGAAAAGAAAAGAAGCAGACAAAAAATGTGCAAAGAATAAAGGTATGCTATTTTATTGTTAACTTTGCATTTTGTCATGCTAGCATCACGCCAAAAGGAAGTTGGCCTAGGGCACCAAATGGGCTAGAACCAGCACTGGTCATAAGTCATAACTTTTGTGTCACGATGTCATTAGTTATGTCATTTTATTGTCTAGGAGTTGGACACGTGTCAAAACATTAGTCTCATTAATCAGCAACCTAAGTGACTTAGGACAGTTTAAACAAGGTAATTTGCCACTACCGAAAGTGAGACCATGTCAGCTCTGAGACCAGTGCAAGTACTACTCAAGACAAAGACAACATAAACAGTGTACCCCTGCTCCAAAATGACAATGAAAGACATTACAGGGTCAGTATCTGTATGAGGTCTTTAACAATCCAACTAATCCATGGAGATGTACAGTATTTTTGTTTAAACAATGCACAGATTTTGAGTGCCTGGTGTAATATATAGTATGCTAAATCTTAGTGAAGCTTTGGAAAAAGTATAAAACACTGAACCAACCTTTGACAATATTGAATTCACCAGCAGAAACCATGCCAAAACATGAAACATTAAATGCTGGGAGATGCAGAGAGCCAGGAATGAAGCTGTGACCCAGCATGATGGAGACACAGGAGTTCAATCGTCTCATCTGAGCCTAATGGGAGATCAGGCACCACTCAAAGGAGAAGTCAAGGCAGTATGCGTGAAATGTCAATACAGTGTATGTTTTACAAACCAATAAAGTCACTGACATTATCCTTTTGTCTGTTGGAGTATTTTAAAGATATTTAGCATTCACTAACAAGGTCTGTAATCTTTAGATTGAAGCCTTTCAGATTCCCTGCTATATCTCAAACTATTCAAACTAAAGTCATGCACGCCACAGTAAAAAGACTGTCTGTACTCCCACATAGAACTGTTTTAGGCTATAATATGGGCCTTGTCAGATCAACTTCCTTTGGGCACAAATTTTCTTTACAACACCTGGCAGTTATGCCTCTGCAACATTATCTCAGCTACTTAACGCTATGGTATACATTGTATAAGCTGCAAACTGATGTGTATATAGGGTAGCAATCCATGAAAAATATAGACTTTTCAGTATAAAAGATCATAGAAAAATACTTCCTGGGTTATACTGGGCACTTGTTTGCATCTTGCTGAATGTATAACTTAATGAAGAGTATATATGATGTGATTGTTGGATTGTGTTATGTGGATATTCTTCAGATTATGACAGACTGAACCAAATATCTCACCCCATACTCCAATTTGCAACAAAATAAATCTTAAAGTTTGGATGTCAGTAATTCAATTTTAATTGAATTTTATAAAACTGCATTCATATCACTTTAAATTCATGGAACGGTGAAGATGCAAAACAGTCTTGAAGCTGGAGTGATGTCAGAAAACCACAGGCACATTGGACCAAAATGCCCTCTCTGCTGTTGCTTGTGGGGGTGGCTGAAGTGGTTAGAACACAACTCTTGGCAGCAGTTTAGACCATGATTGGTGAGGCCAAGTGGCTCTTGAATGCTGTCTCACATCTTGTCAAGACAAAGTTTGCTATTTCAATCTGCTGGAATTCTCCACGCTTTGTTCAGAGAATGTTAATTTAAACATTTAATATCACCCAGTTGCCTTATTAGACACACTGTGATGGAGCACCACACCACACCAGACGCTTTTGCTGTCTTTCTGTTGCTGACACAGCAGCTGTTTCTCCCATCATGAGGTGTGGGAGGGCAGGACAGGGTCTTGACCAATGCTAAAATCACTTTGGGCCAGCTGGCAGCGTTTGCACTGGTATCCTTAATATATAAACTGACGCCATTTCTCTGCATGTTGAACACTGCTGTGACCCTATGTTTGCCATGTGCCTCAGATGTCACCCAAACATTAAAACAAGGACAGTATAAGGGCAGCAGACTGACTTACATGCTGTTTGGGTCACATTTGGGTACAACAGAAACTGTAAATTTCCCATGCCAGGTGTAAATGAGTTTGCTGTGTCGGCCCTCTTATCACCGTTAAACCATTTATAACACTGATGAATGAGTTGATAATAGTCCACTTTAAGGCAAAATGTTAATGTTTATTTAAAGAACTTTGGATAAATGCATTTGGCCTTTTCACATGAGTATCCTCCTAATAATTGAGTATACACTGTAGAAAAGGCATTAAAAGTCTGGGTTTTCTAAGAATACATGGGTTTCTGAAAATGGATACATTGATGGCTAGCAGTGTTTAAGGGGTTAAGGACTTTTATGGAATACACTGGTTTGATCTCAATGTGAGCAACATTCTCAGCTTTTCAGGACAATTTTCTACTTAGCTAAACTGACATTGTATGCCTATATATGTCACTTGTGTGTGGTAACTGTCATCCCTGATATGTGTTTATTGCCTCTTTTATGTCCTCTGCAACGTTTCCATCAGATTTTCTGCGGCTTTTTGTTGCAGAACATAAACAACCTAAAGCGCTGCGTGTGCAGGCATTTCAAGGAAATAGACACCCTGTGCAGCTCGGTGCATCGAGAGAAAATACACAACAGAGCAAGGAAAATGGATTTCACCTTAGTAAGCCAATAATAAATCAGTATACCTCATAGAAAAGCCAAAAATAATCATTTCTAGAAAAATTAGCATCCTCAACCCCTCAAACACCGGTAAACGAACTAAGTGCCATACATTTTTATGCAATCAGATCACGTCTCAAAGATTTTTATTATTAATAATTGGGTATAACTTGTCGAAAAAGCATAATAAAAATCTGTTAATTTCTAGAGAGGTTATGGTAAAATACTGTATTCCTGAGAATAAATTTTTAGTAACCCTTAGTATTTTAATGAATCTTCCTTGAAATTCTCTTTAATCCAATTGTATTGGTTATGTTTTTGCACATATTTCCCCAGAATGCATCCTGATATAATTTATATCTTTGGAGACTTTGGGGTTTTCACCATGATTTAAATGCAATTTCATGAAGATGCCCCTTTGGTGGTTACCTGAGAGAGTAAGAAGTGTTTTCTCAGTGTTTCATTGAATCTGTTCCTCCTTACTGTATTGTGGCATGGTTTGGTTTTCATGGCAATAAGCACCAAGCCCACCTTCAGGACATCTGCAGTAAGTGGGTTTGATCTCCTGCCTTTGGGCTAACAGAATGGTACATTAATTGGTAATTGAGCTCAGGGTTATTTAAAGTACTTTTTATAAGCTTATAATTTAATGGGCCTTTTCACATTACTAATGCTCAAAGAATTATTGTACCATGCAGAAAAGACTTTAAAATAATTTCTAGGGAAGTTTTGATTTAAAAAAAAATCTGTTATAGTTACCCTTACTTTTTTAAACTCTGGCATCTTAAATGTCCCTTAAAACTGAAGTGTATCTATCATTTCACACAGATTGCCCCAGATTGCACCCTGATATATTTGACGTCTTTGGAAACTTTGATTCTTTCAGTAAAATTAAAAAAAACCCCAAACCCCCATAATGCTCTATAAAGATGGGTCCATTTGTGATTACCTCAGACTTTAATAGGTTGAATATATATGGCTTGCCAAAGGTGTGTATTTCAATAATTTAATCTGACCAGTCTAATATACTAGCTCACCATATACCTTTAAAATTAATTTGAAAAATGCTAATAAATCAGTATATAAAATAATCACATATAGATTATTCTTCCAGCTTGTGGCTTTGGAATAACTAATGCAGACCAACGGGTTAAGAGCACTGACTTTAGCCCCAGCTTACCGTGCCTCCTGGGCCTCGCCACAAGGAGACGGCCATACATCTCACCCCAATTCTATTTAAATGTGTTTTAATACTGAATCACTGAATACTTCTTGTCAGTGAGTGGAAGGAATAGCAATGAAGTGAAATGCAAATTCGCCCTGGTTTCCTCTTCAAATAAATGCCATCTTTCCCAATTTGACGTTGGATTTGCTGCCCCGTGAGATAAATGCTTTTTCATAGACGCTCTGAATTCTGATGCAAGTTGGATGGATTTATTCGATTTCATTCAACCGCAGCTCAAACATGAAGTGGCCTGGCCTGAGATTTCAGGTCTTATTACAGAATTAAGAAAACTAAAGACAAATTGCCACATCTTCATTGACAGACTTCAGCAATGAGAGAAATTGGATCAAAGCTCGATCAAATTGCCCTCTTCTCTTATCTCCATCTCTGAGGATCTTAACAGTTTTACTCGCATTTCTTTTTCCCTTGAATGGAAAATGGAGTGCAAAGTAATTCTGAGGGGGATGATGACAGAGAGAGGAAGAGAAAGAAAGGATCTGACCTGTCAGCATCCGTGCAGCGCACAGACGCCACAATGGAGGAATTATAAATTAGCGAGCTCAGGTATTAATCCAGTTGACAGCACTTTAGGATGGGCTGTAAATATTTTGGCTCGAATCAGAGTGGGTCTTGAAACAGCTGACAGGAGGTAAAGGAGGGCAAGAGGAAAAGAGTGAGGAGGGAAGGTCGAAGACATCGGATCAGAGGGTGTGTATTTAACCCCAAATGTTGGCAGTCCCAACTAATGAGGTCATGATTTGGTCGAACCCATATGCACTTTAAACAAGAAGAGGCACACGGGGTTTAAATATCAGTGTGGCCTTGGAGGGTTTGTGTTCATTTACGTCAGGTTGGTAGTTTCTTTTCCAACATCATCCAATTCCACCAGGTCCCATTTGTTTTACCCTGGATGTTCCCTTTAATACAATCAGACGGTATACCTTTAGGGGCGTATTTAGGGGCCAGAGACATTAAATTTTGCCAGTGATGTTAATCAACACAGCCACAGTTCAGGTAATTTGAATGAAGTGCCGCTAATAAGGTTCAGCTGCTGCATATGAGGTGGAGCTCACACGCTGTCGTTCTGTTTGAGGAGGTGTGAGTAAGATAAATCCAGTCCGTAAAGGTTAACATAAAAATATAGTGGCTTACAAGACTGAATGAGCCGCAAATCAAAGACACCAACACTTCCATCAAAATAAGAACACGTGCCCTCCATTTATACAAACACGCTGCAAATCCAGAATACACTTCCACCAAAATGACAGCACACGTGCTACATACATGATACTAATCAGGAAAACGCACGCAAAAGAAAAAACATCACAAATCCAATATAATGTGCTCTTCCTATCCTGTAGTCTTTTGATTGTCCTCTGGAAACGTCTGTTGTGTTGTGGCTAGATTTGCATTTGTCTGCAAAAATGTCATGCAGCTTTCGTCCACCGCTTGTTGAGTCCTCTAGGCCACCGTAAAAAATAGTCAATAACTCTAGATATCATCAGATTCTGACAGTAAAATCTAGGAGATTTTATGCTATTCTGACAAAGCTTAAAATCAGAATCTTACAAGATCAGCACTTTCATTGACCACAAAAATGAATATGTGATAAACTTATGGATAACTTCTTCCAAGTAGTGCATGCTTGCATTGTAAAGTGGTGGCCAGGGACACAAATTGTGCTTTGCGCAGATGGGCTGAGCTGAGACCATTGTGTTTCTTAAAAATAATGTCCTGAATCATTGCCGACATCATGACCCGACGGTTCATGCTGAGCCCGACAGGTTTCACTGAAATGTGTAACTCCAGCAGCATCCAAAGATGGGCTATTAAATCCCTCAAGCGCATCCTAGGTCTGCCCCATGATCTCCTCCCAGTTGGACCAGCTGGAACTCCGACCTTTATGGTCATGATCTCAGGAGAGGCTTAATTGAACCAAATTACAGGCATCAAAATTGCTTTTGAAATGCATTAAATTGCGTTTTTGCTCTGTCCTAAAATGCTCTTACTGATATAATCACAATCTAAAGATGGCTGTGAGCTCTGGCAGGGGCTGCAAAAAAAGTAGCCGTGGTTACAGAGACTGAAATGAGCTTCCTCCACAGGGTGTTGGGATTCGTGCTTAAGTGAACCTCTGCTCCTTCACTTTGAAAGGAGTCAGCTGAGGGTGTCGGCCTTATTCCAGACAATGATCGCACTTAAACTTCCTATCTGGATGTGTGAAACAAATCTTCTCAGACAGCTCCACTCCACCGTCCCATCATGGTCAATATTAAACCGTGAGTCTTGGCCGAGGACCAAAGCTTGGCTATAGAACGAACGGGGATTATTGTTATTACTGTTGCTCATTCCACCCAGATGTGCAGTATAACCCCCATTAAGTTCTGTCCTGCTCCCTGGGGTTTGTCACAATTTCTTCTGTTCCACACTGTAATTAATAAAAGAGACTCCAGTATCATTAGTTAGCCACGTTTAATAACGCTGCTCAGGAATGGAACAGGTGGCAGCGTGCTCGTTGCCATTACAAAGGCAATTCTAACAGATGCACAAAATTGCTAACGGAAGTACAGGAAGTATGTTAAGGGAAAGTGGGAACATCAGCACACATGTACACCAACTGACTATAAATAATAGCATCTGAGGGTGGAATGTTGCTTTAAACCGCAGCAGCTAATTAGGAAGCTCTCTGTTGAGGATGATTATGAGGCAAAGCAGAGCTGGAAATACTCCCATGGATTAAGACATTAGAAAATATGATGTTAACGTTTGATTTTGGTAATAAAACATTGAATGTTGGGTGAATACCATTGCAGCAAATTTGTTTGCAATCATTAAATTAATTACACCTCCCCCAACGAGTTCCAAATTTTAAAGTGTTGTTAATGATAGCAACACAATGAATAAGTCTAATGAGTTCTCTGACTGAGATCTAATCAATACATCAAATAAATGCCTGGAGCAATCACTGCTAAATTTTCATTTTTTCTATCATGAGATGTGAAGTGATAGATTGTCTCATAATATTAAACACAGACACAGTGTTATCACACAAAAAAAGCTTTTAAGAGTAAAGTCCAATTTCTTTTGAGGGGAGTTGTTTGAAATATTACAAGAACAAAGATGTTTGATTTTGAGAAAATATTGTTATATTGCAAGCATAAACATGGAACGTTTCAATTTAAAAAAAATAACAAAAACAACTTGTAATATTACAAGAATAAAGTCATGGAATTTTGAGAATAAAGTCGGAATACCACAAGAATATTTAGCAAAAAGTGATATTATAAGAATGAACTCAAAATATTTATAGGAAAAAGGTAAAATGTTACAAGAATAAAGTTGTAATATTTTCCAAAAAATTGGAATATTTAGAGAAAATAGTGATAATAGTTAAGATGTAAGATTAATACAATTAATATCATTTGTATAGAAAAATATTCTTTCTTGAGATAAGTATCTCTAGAATATTTATAGAATAAAAGTTGTCTTGAGTCTGTGTGTCAAAATTAAAAAATGGAGGCTCTGGTAAAGTTATACTTTAATATCCAACAAACACCAGATTATAACACAAAACAAACACTTTTCTTTTGATTCCTAATATGCAATATACCTGGTACACACACTGGTAAATTAATCAGCGTTTGACTACATTTTAAGGAAAACAGCTTAGGGATATTTAACAGATTTTCCACAAACCTAATTAGCATTTTTAGCACATAAATAATTGAGGAAAATGCATAGAAAAGGCATGAAGAAAATCTCAATATTTAGAGATCTTATCGAAAAAAAATCCATGACATCCTTATGGTTTTAAGATGTTTTCTTCTTTTTTTTGTTTTTTCTAATATCCGTTAAAATTCTTTACTGGACGTGTTAGGTATAATTTTACACTGATTTCCCTAGAATGCATTCTGATATGTTTTGTAACTGTGGAAACTTTGAGCTTTTTACATCCAAGCTCTGAAAATATCAACCCATCTGTGGTTACCACAGAGCATGGAGAGATGCAGACGGAAAAAAGCCTAAAGCAAAGGAGTTAGGGTGCAGAGCTGACGGATGTGCTGTACGGAGGTAACCCCTCGCCGGATGTTCTAACAATGCCTTCTCTTTCTTATCATTTGGGTGTCACTCTGCTCTCATAGTCGCTAGTGACACTAAATAGCAGGCTGTACTCCTGACCTTATTTCTCAATACACAGTGAAAGTTTACCTGAGCACAGCTGTGCATCGCCATCAGGTATAAGCCTCCTGGGCTTATCCCGGTTTCAGAGGATTTTCGTTCAGGGCACACTGCCTGCATGAAAAGGAATTTTGTCAGAGGGGTTCCATGAATTATGTAACGGCACGGCGGATTTGCAGGTCTTGCTGAAATTAATATGATGCAGAATAAAGACAGGCGACTGGTGGTGGTATTATCCATCCGGGAAAGGATGGAAATCACAATTTGTGAGCCAGCAGTGAGGTAAAGGACATTTGGGACTGGCTGCAGATTGTGGAACAACGCTCTTTTCCATGTCTGTTATATAAGCACCAGTCTGTCATCTGTCGGATTGTTAAAAGACTCAACCAACCATAAACATACAGAGTATTTCACATCTTTAGTCAATACGGTCTGTGTAACATCACCTTCGCCACCTATCACAAAAGCTAAGTCTAAATCCTGCTCACATTGATTGAGTGATATATTATGAAATGACACTTACATGTTACACTCATCTTAATTAGACAGATGGATTCAATCATTCATTTTTATAGATGATCATGTTTATAGGTGGCAGAATGAAGAGGGTTTTGGAAAGATTTGTTTGTGAAAGTTGCTGCTGTCTGAGTCATTAATGTGATTCAGTCATGCATCCTGACCTGTGCGGCTAAAAATAACAAACACAAAGCCCTAAAAGGGGAAAAGTGCCCATTATCTGTCATCTTTCTGAGATTAAAAAATAGAGACTTGCTGCTGGTTGGATAATGGCCTCCGGTATCTTTAGGGATTTCCCCCCCCCCGTCACTATTTTAGTTAATCCGAGAGGGCAGCTGTTGCCAGATCTCTGTCATAAACTACCTTCCTCTTTCTCTTTCCACTCTACAGTTTTAATCAGTGCAGACACCCAACATGGACAGACAGCATAGTTGAATCCCCCCCGTAGACCCTGGGTAAGCATTACACACATAGGAACAGAGCGAGTGACCTTACGATGAGACGTCTTATGTGGAATAGGTGTTAAACAGGGTACACACAGGATGACTTAACGACAATCTTACCCTTAAATTTCAAGTGGCCAAATGATTCCGCTGTCATACCATTTTAGGCCTGACCAGTTTGCACGGTGTAAATAAATTGTCCTTGGGCCAATGACATAAACCAGTGCTACGGGCGGAGGTGTGAAGATCCTACTCTGGCTTACCATAGAAATTCATGCCTCTAATTATTTATCTGACCCCATTTTCACCGAACTTGAGTGAGTTATATCTAATTAAATTTGGTTTCCAATTGGTTGACTCTGTTTCATCATTCATATTGAAAGGATTTTGAGTTCGGCAGGGATAATCTCAGTTTTATCATTTTGAGTGCTGGGAACAGGGGGTTATTTATAATTTGGCAATGATCTCACACACACATCATTTTAGACCCAGGCTGCATTAATGAGTCACACAGGGCGTAGTTGAAGTCGCACAGGCATCATATCGACCGTAACATTTGAGTTTAGTTCACGAGAGGCAGATATGTCACATTTGACTCAGAGGCTAACTGATTTAGCTCGTGTAAACGGTTGAATCCGGAACATATGTTTGCATCATTATCTGACAGCCTGAGGCGGATTAATGCACAGGCTGACCTAGGCTGCAGCACAGGGGCCCCACGTGTGCTGGGGCGTTATAATGGAAGGCTTCACACCAGGACTGAACTTTCATGCAGCACGAAAAAGCTCCACTTTGTCGACAGTGGAATCCAGTCTGCGACCATACACACTTGTCCAGTGAAACTGTTTTCCAAACATCGTCGACTGACCGATGAATGGATTCCAGATCATGCTGGTGTCCCAGCACCCCGTTTTATATGATAAAATGGTGCGATTAAGACCATAAATAAACACCTCTGATCATGTTAATGCCATTATGTTCATATCTCTGTAAATATGTGGTGTAATCCAATCATAATGACACAGAGAGCATTTGCTGAAATGTGTCCATCTCTGCATCATATGGAGGTAAAAGGGAGTTGGACCGCCTCAGTGACGTGCGGTCAGGGGAGGCAGGGGAGGCACTGCCTGCATCTTGAAATGTAAAAAAAAAGAAATAATGATAATAAATAAATAAATATTTGTCCACTGATCTGTGATAGAAATGTAATTTTGGTATGATTCCAATCATTTTTATAGTCAGTATCGCTGAATTTGTGTATTTTCCTGTTCAAATACAGGGGAAAGACGCGAAGGGAGGCAGCGATGAGCTGAGCCTCCTCTCGGATTGCGCACAAACTGGGTTGAGCGCATACAAATACAATTGATCTCTCTAGAGTCTGTATGTCACCAATGTAATGGTTGTACACACTTTTATTATATGTCCTCACATTCCATAGTCCAGGTCATGTATTTCACGTATGTGTATAACCTATTAGTCTTGCTGGTCTGACATAACGCCGCAGTGAAACAGCAGGCAGGGAGGCAGCCAGTACCTCTGCCTCACTAAAGGGGCGT
>OMNV01029279.1:19368-57433 GCA_900303265.1 Brotula barbata | reverse complement strand
GCCCACCACGCTCCGGTCACTTACCTTGCTTTGCCCGATCTGTCGTAACTCCATCCCGTCCCAGCCCCCAGATCCCCAAATCCTGCAGCGGGGTAATTCCTCTCCATGAACGAAAGGCTGGGTGAGGATGGACAGATAGAGAGGGGAGGGAGGGAGGAATGTCTCTTCTCCTCTCTGCGCTCGCTTCTGTTTATTTCTCCGTTTGACGCGAGCCTGTAGACTGGGAGGAATGGAGGGAGGAGAAGGAGGCGAGAGGAGGAGGGGTGTGCGTGGGGGGGTCACAGCAGCCAGGAGCACCTCCTCCCTCCTCTTCCTCTCCCCCATATATCTCACTGTCTATTGTCTCCTGCGTGCAGCTGATGGGCGCTACGACAGATGCTGCACGCTGTTTGAAAAAGTGAAGCTGATGCTGCTGCTGCTGCTGCTCACACACTCAACTACACAAACGCACACACACTCCCTCATTTTGTTCACAAGACGCCATTTTTAAGAGGAATGACTGGGCTGCTTCATCCTCTGCTTCCCTCCCACATCATACACACACACACACACACACACACACACACATACACACGCACGCACACAATTTGTCATGCACAGACAGTGCAGTGTGGTGTAGCTTTGTAGGAATGGAAGACAGTGGAGACTGAGTGAGGTGAAAGAGCTCAGCTGTATTATGGGAAATGAATTTATTGTGATTCTCGAACACACAAATGCAAAATGTAAAGATTGTTGTGCTGATAAGATTTACATGGTAACAACGTAAAAGAATGAAAGTATGCATATGTACATAAGTCATGATATCAAACATATTTATATAAGGAGAACAGTACTCTGCATGGATGGAGAGTGTCTTATAGCTCAGGTGAAAAGTATCTTATAAACATATCACATACAGTAGTTGGACTGTACCCATAACCACCCCCCTCCAAACACACACGCACGCACGCACACACACACACACACACATACATCTGTACAACACTAGGCTCAGCAGCTAACGTGTGGAGCTCTTTTGTGGATTCTGTGTCGTGATTTCACTCATTTGTGTTTTATAAAACACACTGTCATTATTTGTAAGTTTGCTCAAACTATCAGTGTCAATTAACCATAATGAGGCAGCTCGTTCAGTTCGCTCCTTCGTTGTCTGCTGGTTCAGCTGGTTCAGCAGGTTCAGATGGCGCCCCCCTGTGGACAAAACGAGGAAAAGCCTTTTCGCGTGAATGTACACTGTATAGTGGATGAAGTACTGTATATGTGTGTTACATGAGCCATATAGTCGTAGATAGTATAAGAATAATAAGAATGATAAGAATGATAAAAATAATAAGAATAAGAATAGAGTAATCTAAAGATCTCTTTTTCAAAAATAGGCATGTCTGTTTTACTATAATAGGTCAGTGGAGAGACAGACAGCATGGCTCAAGCATGACACACTCCTCATAAAAGTGGCCTGCTCGGTTGATTTTTGTGATACTTTTATATGGGTTTTGTATCTTCCCAATCATGCGCCTTGACAAAAGTGTGTGCTTGAAAATTTGTTCAACTCTACATACCCAGAATAAGGCGGTGGGGGGGCATCATGTTGCCCACTGCGGTTCAGAGCCTCGTTGTAGCTGGGTAGAGCAGGGGCGATGACAGCCAGGGGTACCATCTCTGGGGCTGGATGCCCATCTGCTGCCATCCTCACTGGAACACTGAACCACAACAAACAAAAATGTGACTTGATTTCCTGTAAAGCTAATCAATGCATTTTCTCCTCAAATGCACTTAAATTCATTGTAATTGAGTTAAATTTAAGGCAAAGTGTTATTTAAAGGATTTTTAAAAGGAATTTAATGGATATTTTCACACGAATGACCCATTAATCACTGAGTATACCTTTGACTATACACATAGAAAAACAAAATTTCTAGAGAAGCTGTAAAAAAAATCTTAAATCCATTATCGTGAACCTTATTTTTTAGAATACAACATTTTTAATTTCCCTTGGAAGTCTTTTTAGTAGTATTAGCAGTAGTAATGATATAGTATAGTATAGTATTAACAGAGGTGATTGAGGCTTATGTTCTCTTTCCTGTGTTTCACTGTGGCCTAGGAGGAACTTTCTCTCTTCTGTGTTTCACTGTGGCCTATGTGGAACCACATTTCTCTCTTCTGTGTGTCAAACTTTCAAGGTTGAAGTGACAATGAAGTAGAGTTTGACTTGACCTTGTCCTCTTGGATATCATTTCATACAGATTTCCCCTGACTGCATCCTGATATATTTGATATCTTTGGACACGTTGGGCGTTATGAAAGTTTAAAATAAAACTTGGTGGATACTTCCCAGTAAATAGATTAAACAAGACAAAAGCGAAGCCTAACAAGAGTCTAAAATGCTGCCAGCCGGAATCACTGAATAATTCCCGGGAGAAAATTACTTGCAGTTGATAATCCTGACAGCTCCTAAGACGTCCATAAGGGGTCCTTACTGGGGGCCACCAGTTGTCCGTGTTAGAATAAACTTACTTGGCTGACCTCCCACTTTTCTGCCTGGATTTGTAGCAGTAGATTCCCAAAACAGCGGCAATAACAGCAGATACTAGGATGGCCATGATCCCTGCCACCAGCCCAGACACATCCACCTTGGGCGCCGCACCTTCACGTGCACCAGCACAGGTTAGTAGCATCAAGCAGCAGATACTATTATGTTACAGAGCATGTGCTTCACATGTGTACATAAAATTGTTACTATCTCAGGACTGGTTTATGCATTACCTTGACTGTTGATATATGAGGTCCAGAATAAATCCTGAAAAAAATTAAGCAAAAGAAGACTGAATAAAGATAAATTATAAGAAAAGAAACATAAATATCACTTTAGCAGCTGCTGCACTGAGGCAAGTCTGAAAGAGTCTTATTTACACAAAGATATGTTAGTTAGGAAGTTGTACTCTCTGGAAGTAGGTGTCCAGGATGTATTTTTTCCTGACATTGTGCTCAGGAGTTAATATTTCTGATGTGTGCCGTTCCATTAAGAGAACATTAACATGGCACATGTGTTTGGAGGCTTTTCTCCTTGATTGATAGTTGTTTCAACCCATCACTGTCAACTGAACCCATCCTCTCTTCCAATTTGTACAAACTGTACAATTGTCACTATGTATGTCAGCTGGCGTGTCTGGAAGAATGTCTTGCTGAAGCCTCACAAACATCTGCTTCTCATCTGGCTTTAGCTACACTCTACCAACCATCCTCGTTATTTAGCTTCAGCGCATGTTCATACCTGCTACACAGGAAGAAAGGTGTATTCACAGAACTATTGTGAAGACAAAGGACTAAACTGTCTATCCTTGGAATTTTGCACACAAATTAATCATCCTTGAGCAAAATGCAAAATGATCTGTAAAAAATCCTTCTGGACACCACGGGACCCTTAACTTTGCAAAAACTTGGGCTCCAATGAGCTGTTTTGGATTGGAGCAAAATATTGCATCATACGTAATCACGTCGTCATTATCATAAACACTCCACACACATTAAACTCTGTGCTGTCCACCAGGGACCGTCTAAAGAAAAATCACACTTACTACCACATTGTGTCCAAGCACCCATTAAATAAATAGCCTACAATTGTTTACATTACTAAAATGTCTCCCATTCTGGAAACATTTAACTTATGGCCTGTTTAGCACAACAGCAATGAGGAAAATTCTGCCAACACAGCCAGTTATTCCAATAGATGCTTGAACACCACATTACTGCGTCTAATTTTCACACAATCCCTTCCAGACAACATGGAGACCATGGAGGTGTTGCAGGTGGTCCATGACAATGACTTCAGTGATGTCATTTAATGTCTTAAATGAAACTCCATACCTCTGTGAGAGTGTGTTTTATATGCTTGAATACCAAAAGAATTAATACAGGGCTCAGCTGGAGTCACAAAATGACACAAGACTGTCCCTCTCCACCACTGGACTGACAAGAGGAGACAGGCTGTGTGAAGCTTACACCTAGCAATCTTATCTCCGCCCCTGTCCCCACACCCACACCAACGGTCCATGTGTTGCTTCTGGAGATGGTCCATGGGCCAAAATCACTTGAAAACCCCTGATTTAGAGTACACTTATGTGGTAACAATACATTGAGTGTAATATAAGGCAGAACAGGACAGGATTCACTTCGAGGTTGCTCCTCAGAGGTGGATCAGACTGCGTGTGTTCTTTTGACCTGGGATTGGTGAGTATGGTGACTTGGTGCTAACATTAGCAGAATGAAATGCTAAAAAATTGCATTTTACATACAGTCAAATCCCAAAACACCCAAAACATGTTCCAAACTCATTAGATGTAGCTCATTTTAAAATATAGTTTCCTTTCATTTAATCTATTTTTACCATAAAAGGTTACCAGTTGTTGGTGAAAATGAGCCTTTTGCTCGTGCTACAGTTTATTGACCCTGTGACATGCAGTCTCTGATAAATGGACGTGAATAATACACACAACAGTCCGCTCTTACACAGAATGAGCACCGTTATGTTCATATTAAATGTGCACATTTGATGGTTCCCTCAGTGCAGATGTGATCAGCAGGTTAAGGATCATCCTTACTGTCTGTGTGATGTCCTCAAACACCTCTCTGGCCTCCTCATAGCTGCACACCTCCTCCTTGCACTCTCTCTCCAGGCTGTCAGGCACGATAACCTCAAAGTCCCAGCTGTTATAGAGCAGCGTGCGTGACAGGAAGGAGGAGGCCTCCTGTTGCTCCAGCAGCATGGGATGTCCTGCAGGACACACACACACATATATACAAGTCACCCTGCGTCTTCTTCTAACAACAATGGTTACCTCTTTGTTTTTGATGATATATAGAAAACATCAACAGTGTAAATAATAATAATTTGTTGTTCAGATAGATATAAGTGAGATTTTCTGTTTTTCATTGTTTTATATCTTAATGAAAAAATGTCTTTTTGACTGATCACACAAATTAAACAATTTTAAGACAGCACGTTTTTATATATAATATATTCTAACATGTCATACCTAAATATATCGGGGATCAATATCATTCGATTACTGAAAAAATGTCAATAAAAATGATTGTTGCAGCCGTGGTAACACTGAGCTTAAGCAACAATAGATTAATCAACAATATTACATAATTAACTGCCTAATGGTGACTTAAATCATGATTTAACGATAATCCAATCAGGCAGGCGCCTGAGTGCAACTCAGCCAATAGAGGGCGAACTACTGTGCTAAAATCAGTTTAAGAAATAAAACAGAGAACAAAACTTTTGAACTGTCGTTTAAACTTTAAACTTAAACTTTAAATAAAGATGAATCCAAAAATGGGGGAAGATAAAACACACTGTGGTGACGGCTAATTCTGAGCAGAAAGACATCGTTGGTGGAATGGGATTATTATAATGAAAAGAAAATTCTATGACTTTAAGATAAGACTGGAATGAATAAAAACAAAGCTGTGATCAGTATCTAAGAGAAGATAAAAGTCAAATTAAAAATCTTGGGGGAGAATAGAAAGTAGAATTAATCTGAAAACTAACTTAACATTTTCTATTTTTAACCATCTTATTTAAATCATTAAAGTGCACTTGTACGTAATAGGCTTGTATGTTTAATCCCAGTGTCTCAATGATGTCATAAATGGTTTCAAATTTGCCTTGAGCAAGCAAAATGTTAAATAGTTAAATATCTGGCAGCACTTTGATATTGCAACAGACTCTTTTGGCCTTAAGCTTCCAGTGAGAAAACCACACAGCAGTAACTCCCTCCTGTCAGCACACGCTGGATGAGAAAAGTGAGTGCTGAGTGCTGAGTGCTGAGTCCACTTTGTACTCCTCCGCAGCTGACATGCAAACCATGAGGCTGAAATGTATGGGATTGTTGTGGGTGGAATCATGGAGAAAATATTCCGCCTCCTTCCTCCTCTCCACAGCTCCTCCCAGCTGGGAACATGAGACATGATTGACAGCTGAACCAGTGATTCCCCTTGGAGTAAGTGACAGTAATTCTGGGTTTTTCCCCAAATCAGATTCCAACTGCCAGAGGAGCTCCAGCCATGTGGTGTCTCTCACCGAGCTCTCAACTTATGGATCGCTATCAGAATGGAATGAAAATGTAAAGCTTAAAGTTGATACCGTAGCTTTAAAGCCCGTAGAGACAAAACAGGAAGCCCAGGAAGCTTTTAAAAACAATATGAGAATAGGGGGTTAACCAAAAAAAATGAAAAGGGAAAAAGTATACTGAACAAATTTATGAGTCAAAACTTTATGAGCCAGACATCCTTCAAAGGAGATCAGACATCATGTGTCCACACACACCGAGTTCTTCTTTACCTCTGATACCAGTGCGGTTGTCATGGTTAATGTCTCCTCCTGCACTCCACTCTGTCATGTGACCATCACACCTGTCCCATCTGCCCTTTCTCTCGTAGCTCGTCAACTCATCCCTGTTGTTTGTGTGAGTGTATCTAGCCTCTCAAATGTGCCTACCTGCGTGTCTACTTTATGCTATTTGAGCTAGTCTTGCCCTTTTTCCGTGGCTTTGGTTTGGATTTACTGTCTGAATCCTAGCCTGCCAAAGTTTGAGTTGTCTTCTCTCGCCCATTTTTGTGTCTCTGACTTCACTGATCCTGCTGTCACCACTAAGCCTGTCTGATCCCTGTACTTGTCCTGCCTACCAACCTCTCTAGTCTACCAAGCTGGATGCACTATCCAGTGTTTTTGGGTCCAAACAGCAGTGAGGATCCAGCAGAGAGTTTATGCAGACAAGACCCTGAATCACAGCATCTGAAGTTTTCAAGGATGTTTTTTTGAGTGACGTAGTCTTAAAAGTGACAGCTGTCTTACCTGGATTGTGCCTATAGATGGCACTGCAGTGGGCCAGCTGCAGCAGGGATAGCACACCCAGACACACCTGCGGGAAAGCTGCCATAGCTCTACGCAGACTAGAGAGAAAGATCACACATTAATATGGCAAACCGTCTTACAGATGAGCTCAACAGTCCAGGACCAGGTTGACCCTTCTGTCCGCTGTCCCCCGTCCCCGCTCCTTACCTGCTGTAGGCTGTGCTGCGTCCCCAGGAGGAAAATCCCACTTAATCTTCTATATTTTCTGACACATTGAACTCCAGTTTGATTCTCAGTGAATCTCCGTGTGGAAGGGTTACAACACACGAAGTTGTGCTTTGTTTGCACAGAGATGTCACATCCCAAACCTGTTGGACAGCATAGCAGCAGGGGGGAGGGACCAGCAACATGTCTGTCGGATTCCATACCTGCAGGCACAGCAGGCCTTGTAATAGTCCTTACCATTCACCTCTTTTGTGTCACTCACAATGAGGAGATAACTGGTGGTTCTTCGGTTGGAGGGTATTTACAGCCAGGTGGTTTTTCCACATCAAGCTGAAGGCAGTGATAGTCCTTCTGGGATGGGTCTCTTATATCTATAAATTCAGGAAATCTACACATAAAGGGCACAGGTGTGTACAAGGAAGTAACCAAACAAGTATATAAGTACGAAACAAAAGAATTGGAACACTGCCTGAGATGCTTTCGCTCCACTGCAGGTTTTATCTCCAACCAAACTCCACTCAGACTGGTTTCAACTGGTTTCCAACCGTGTTTGGTTGAAGTAAAACCTGGATAATCAAATCTCCATGTTGTTGTTTTTTAAATGTAGATAACTGACATATATTGAAAAATAGTAAATGCATCAAACCTAAAATCAGGGTGACAACATCAATAAAACCCACACAAGATCCATTTTCAAGTAAATATTTTAATTGTGTACAAAATTTATTTGATTTTCAATATAAAAACACTGAATTTTGGAAGTGATATGAAAAAACATTTTTGATACTTATATGTACTTAAAATCAAGTTTTACTTAGTGGAATTTTTGTGCATCTCCACAGACGATCAGTCAGTTACTCAGTCTTGTCTTTGCTTGACATTTTTTATCAGTCATTCCAAGGATGCATTTTAGCCAGATTGCAGCTCACTGATGCAGCTGACTGAAATTATCTTAAATTAAAACTCTGTGAACCTCAGTTAAAAAGAGTGAACCCATCTGCAGGCTGTTTGTTCAGATGTTGAGGTGTAATGAACAGCCTGTCCACAGAGATCTGGCAAGCCCCATAAAAACTGACAGTTGGAATGTAACACTGGAATGACAGCACAGGGTGGCGTTTGTAGGCTCTCGATATGAAAAAATGTTTGACCGTGACAAACTGTAAAACAGGTTTCCATCTGTAATCAATCGTTACTGACAATACAAGGCTATGTTACGATTTTGATCACTTTGTGACGTGTGTAAAAAAAGTTTTAAATATGACATGAATACATGCTTGGTAGCGTAAAAGCAACATTACAACAGCAGGCCCGGATCTGAACACATTCTCTCTCTCTCTCTCTCACACACACACACGTACTAGAATACAATTTGAAACCCCAAATCACTGAAATCTTCGGAGGCAGTGTGCTGCAGCCGAGTGTTGTGACATGCTTCATTGCCCAGTCAAGCGCAGTGACAGGAAAGAGTCAGCCAACACTTTTCTGCATCAATTAGCCATCAAATTCATTCTGATCTTCATTTGAGTCATCATATCTCTTAAATGATCAACTGTGCTGTGTTTAAAGTCTTGATAACAAAATAACAACAGAGCTGGGTCAGTGCATCTCAAAACTTGGGTTCTCAGCTCTGCATATTATATTTAAAAAAACTCACAAGATACGAAATAAAACAATACGTGCATGTCAAAAAGACCACTTGGGTTGTGGGACACATAAAATCAAAGTTTAACTTTATGGCAGAATGCTAAGAAAAAACAATGACTTTAAAACTACAACAACAACAACATCCGAACCCATTGCAATGGAATGCAGGAAAACCCTTTCATATTGATAAAAGTTCACTAACTTTGTGATCAGCAACTACAGGAAAACTTTGATCCATCCTGGACTGTGAGTTGTACAACACCTTTTTGATTTGTTGGTGTGTCTGTCTGTGTGTGTGACTCAGTTAAAGATCAGAAGACGTTTGAGGAGTAATTAGTACAGAAACCCGACATGTTGTTGACGTTTCAAACGTTCTGCTCGGGCTGATTCTGAGATTCATTCATACTCGTAGACCTCATTTTACAGTGTGTGTGGAAATTCTATCGAATTGTGAAAAATCTGGAGTTCATTTGGGATTTCAAATTCTACGAGATTACGTGATCAAGAGTCATGGCGCCCATTACTTATGTAGCTACAAACCGGACAACCTGTTCCTCTGACGTCTGATCCTCTGTCAGTCGTACCACATATCATCACATCAATATGACAATGTTCTGCTGTGTATGATTAGTATGTAAGTAGTATGTGATTTGTTTGTTGCATGTCAACGTGCGGTGGTGATGAAGAGATGACATTTCTACCCGCTATGATGAAGATCAGAGACAAAAATGTGACGCTTCGGCTAACAGTGCTACTAGTCACACAGTAAGGGAAGTGTGAGGAAAACTGTTACATCAGTCATTTCAGGACAGAATTGATGGCATCCATGCTTTCAAAAGGAGCAGTGACAACAGCAGCAAACTGCCCTTAACTGTGATTTATACAGGTGCAAAATAAGTATAACAAAAGCCAAAATTCTCCACAAAAGCATCAGTCATAAAAACTAGCCATGCAAGAACTTTGGTGAGAAAAAATGCAGTATAAAATGACATAATGATCAACAGAAAATATCTAATCAAACAATAACTAAACAAGATTAATATATGACTTATCAGAAGTCAACCTTTGGTGTGAGACACTTTCAATACTTGGTGCTTCAGTACATGTGTCCATGATAAACTTCCTTAGCGTGTACACATGTTCTCTCACAACAAGCATGACAAATCACACGCACGTACCGCAACAGGAGACACCCTGTACGACCTGAGCTCTCGCATAACTTATGACAACTCATTTTTATATTCAACAATAACATTTAAGACACTGCTCATAACCAAGAGATTACTCCAGGCTTATTAAAAGTCATGTGTGGTAATTACTTTGTAATGTTCGTATCATAAACATCCGTTTCAGTGTCAAAGCTGTAACCAGCAACATATCCTCCAGCTCTACTGCCCTCTGCTGGCACACATGGGACACTACAATACAGGGTGTTCAGTGGGAAAGTCCTCCACATCCATTTAACCCAGCCTAGGTGGTTATGTTTGTCCGTCAGTCTGTTTATCAGCAGGATTGAAGGTATCTGTTGGCCTGATGGTGGCACTGTAATAATCACCTTTAGCTTTTGGCCATCTATCTTCTGAAGAATCAAAATTCCTTTTTTTCCTGGATTCCCGGGGTCTATTGGCATCTAACCATGAGCTACATCAATCTGTAGCTTTCAGGATTTACCATCATTTTAAATTTTGTTTCACCTTTCCTCTGACCATTTCGCAACAATTGGCAGCCAAGGTTGAGGTGGTGCGGCTCATTCATCAAGAGTTTTACCTCATGAACAAACAAAGTGCCAGGATTTGAACAAGTCAACAACAATTAATGTTTTTGAATAGCTTTGGACAAGGAAATGACACAATTGAAAGTTTGTATGTCAGCAAGGGTAGGGGGCATGACCAGGTCAATAACCTGGCAAAATTCATCACTGAGACACAGAACCATGAGGACAGCTGGGCATGGGCAGAGGTGTGCAGTGAAATGAGTGAGCATCGTGTTGACTATGTGAAACTGCTGTACGGCTGTTTTAATTGTTGTGTGCTTGTGTGTCGTACACTTTGTGTTGTGTATCCTCCATGAGGGTTTGTTTCAAATTACTGTGGTAACATGCTTTGTATGGCAGAGCAGGAATACTGCACGTTGAAATGATGTCACTTGACGTCTCTGCCTGGGGCCATGATGTCAATGCTCACTATAGTGACACAATGTCTTCCATACTGCTAATCGGAGGAACTATTCAATCAGAATACAAACATTTTGATCTGCCCCATTCCAGAAGAAGCTGCTACTTATTTATATGATTTATAATCTTTCTTTCATTTACATTCACATTAAAACTTTTGATCGTACTCTGATTAAGGCTATAAGTCTATTTCACCAAACGTCCTACTCACAGTACAGGCACATAACTGGAGGATTGACTGCATGTAAATGTAGTGACTCTGACATTCATCTTTAAAGATAGAGAGCGATATATTCTGATAAAATGTTACTAGAACGATGGACTGCCGTTAGAATCAGTAAAAGCAGAAATAGACGAGTGACGTACCTTCAGTCACCGTAATGATTATCTCTTGCTGTGCTCATTAGGTCCTTGCAGCCACGCCGTGATGACTTTGCTTCTTCTGACACTAACATTTCAAACTATGGGTCAGAAACTTCTCTAACGACTTTCCCTCCTCCCTTTCTTCAGTACCGACCTTTACCATGATATACACGATGCTTTTGGTGAAAAGTGAAATGAAACTGATTGAGAAGAAAATGTTGTTTCCGCTTTACGCACACACACACACACACACACACTCGCCCAAACACACACACACACACACACAGACACACAACTTTGCACCCCTTTTCTGAGCTCAGATAGATAGCTGTGACGGGGGCTGTGGTCCATGGTAACCGTGCTTAGAGCAGGACACAGGGACACTTGCCACTCTTCTGCTTTGCTGTGTGATGAGCTGGAAGAGGAGGACTCTCCATCTCCTGAAACTTTCTGTAGACAGAGAACAGAAAATTACTGAAATTTGTACTCACTCATCTCTCCAACACATATTAACACCACCCCGACCGTGACGTTTCCAGAACATCTAATCTACACCGGAGCGCTGGGAGGAAACAAAGTGTGTCTCTGTGTTCAACAAAGTCCAACAGCATCTGAGTGTGGAAACCATTGACGTTTTCCTTTTTTCCTTTTCCTTCCACTTCTTCCTGCATATATTTTTATCCCTTGCACATGTGTAGTCAGCGCTTTCAGGCTGCGCACGCAGACATCTACAGAGAGTTTACGCCGGTGAAACTGAAGGCACATAGTTCCTAGCCAATCCTATGGCTATGTGGACACAGGAAGTATGAATCGGCCTTCAGAGGACTCAGGGGAAGACTTGTTCATCTGTGTGGCAGAGGTCACTGCGGTCACTCCAGGGTTAGATGAGATGATGAGGATGACCAGTCGCCCCGAGGTACTGTAGGCTCTGGATGTTGTCAAGGTGTCTCGGCTGATGCACCTTTTCAATATCATACAGAGGTCGGGAACAGGGACCAGAGTGTGGGCGGTGGTCCCCACTTGTTCCTTTTCTAACGAAAGTGTATCCATATTCTCGATCGTAACTTAAACACATTTGTCAAGTAAGCCATTCATGAAACACAAACCAAAGTCCAACTCGTTGTTCTCTTCGGATGATGGTACTTCATAAATATGATACAATTCCACAACACAGGTCTCATGCCAGTAAAGAATAAAGTACCTGATAACTCGCACTAGCTCCAGGAAGGCTTCATCCACGTTGTAGCGGTTCTTAGCTGAAGCCTCCATGTAGTGGATTTTGTTCTCTCTGGCAAAATCTTGGGCATCATCCCAAGAGATCTGGAGACACAAGAGTCATCTTTCTTAATCAACTTCTGAAGCTGGAAGCTCTTTAATAGAAGTGACCATTCTGGCCGCATTTACAGATCACATCAGCACATGATCTCATTATCAAGATCGTAAGATCATAATGTATGATATGATGATGATGCAAGATGAACAATGTGAGTATCTTTTGAAATGTTAATCTAGTCACCATCCCATATTTCCAGTAGACACTTCATTTCCTATATTCCATGTGTAACTGCAGTTCATCATGGTTGACTTGAATACTGTACATTTCCTGTGCGCTACAGCCATAATCCATACTAACCTTTAGTCTGTTCAAAATATGGAATAAATGCAAAAAAAAATTCAAGAAACCTCTTAAGGTGATTTTCTTTGGGATCACTTTAGATTTAGAAAGAGAATCACCAGAAAGAGTCATGACCCATGACCCCCAAATCCCTACAGATCTTTGTGTTTAACGCCTTTTTCTGTTCCTGCGTAAGTTATTTGTAAACATCAATAATATTTTCGCATTTCTATATAGCTCTTGTACCTGACAGAACAACAGTCCAATGTAATAACATGTCCTAGGAGGAGGTATTACTTCCTTTAGCTGTGGTAAAAATATGTTCTCACTTGCAACAATTTGTGCCAGGATTCATTCTATTTGACAGTCTTTTTCATTTACAACACTAAGGACAAATGTCAACGAATCATTCGTGACATTTTCATGCAGGACAACAATAACCAGTCTTTGAAGTGCTGCAAATACCTACTGCAATAACAGAAAATTAGAAGAAACTCCACACTATACCACCTATCAGGAATTGTTAGGTGTCTGGGTTTAGTCGTGTATAGTATTTGGGTTCCGTTAGCTGTCAACGTTAAGATTAGCTAGTATTCGAGGCCAGTTACCACTCTGTGCTGCTCCAGGTCAGCCTTGTTTCCAACCAGCACCATGGGAAAGTCGTCCCGGTCCTTCACCCTCAGAATCTGGGTGTGAAACTTTTGGACCTCATGGTAGCTGTTGGGAGGACAGAAGAAAGAACAAAAAAGGATCAGCAAGTAATAAAATGTGGTGTACAACAGCTCAGCTATAATTCCCCTTTCATAAATTTTGAAACTGAAACTGTCACTTCGACATAGTTGCCTGAGGTGACGCTTTGCTGCCTTACATGAGGCTGCATTGCTACCTGAACAGATGAAAATGTTCTACATTGATCTGCTAATACATCGAATGATTAGCAGAGACGTACTGTCCCGCACAAGCACTGACCGCCAATACAAAGACACACTCACAGCTGCACACTCAAGCACCATCGTCAAATCAGGACAGGTCAATCAACGAATCGTCAATCACCCACCTCAGCCCCTATCCATCTCCCCTTCCCAATCTGCTGGCATCAGTCATTCCTAGCTCTCAATTTATCAGTCAAAGAATCAAATCGTAAGTCCCCAAGCATCGGCAACAGCTACAAACGCCGAGCGAAACGGTCAGGAAAACCATCACCTCATCAAAGTCTATTACATCTGACGTAGCCCCACTAGCCTCTCTGCTAATGAAGACCTGTACATCCGCCATCCATGTTGCCATCACCTCAACTGTCACCCTCACAATCTCTTGCACCAGGATCAGGTGTGGCCATTACCATTTCTGCACTGCCTCCTCCTGGCATTACTGCTGCACGGACATGCCTAAAGGCTCACTCATGCTACCCTTACACACAAAAATAAATACGTCTGTTTCAAAGGACGTATCCAACACTACTCTCACAATTCTGTGCGTCCTGTACGTTGTCATGGATGTTCAGCAATACATCCTTGGAAAGCAGTTTAGACTTAAAACAACAAACATGGCGACAGTGGAGGAGATCCTGATGATATTTCTGTTTTTGCATTTCTGTCTGTGTCTTCTTCATCTTGCTTGAACTTTTGGCTACACCTCTGATGTGACCTCCTCCGATAACAGATGACAGACAGATAATATTATATATATTATTGTAAATTGCTCCATTTAGGCACAGAAAGACTATAATAGGACAAAGTCACCTCCCCATGCATTTCCTCACCTGGCTGGACAAATTCATGCCACATCAATGCTACAGTGGTTTCGATTAACGCAGGTTGTGGTGGTACCATGTCCACCATTATTATTATTGTTATCGTTGTTATTGTATACCATTATTATGAGTACTGTTAGATGTTAACTTGCTGTAGTATATTTTTCTTACCATGATCTATCTATCTAGTAATATCTACCTGGACAACAATTGACACAGCAGATCAGAGTTACTAAGGTCAGGGTCAAAGCTGCCACGCCATATCCTCTTTACAAGGAAACCAGATTGCCGCGTGCATTTTATTTGTTTCAGTAAATATCTCTCTCTCTCACACATACACAAACACACTACCTGCTTCGGTCGTTCAGTGCAAAAACCAGTAAGAAGCCCTCTCCTGATCGCATGTACTGCTCCCTCATGGCACCAAACTCCTCTTGACCTGCTGTATCCAAGACTAAGAGACAGAAAGAGAGAGAGACAGAGTTAGAGAGAGGAACAAACAGATGGAGAGAAGACTAATTATTAAAAATTCATACTCGCTCATCTCTCCAACAAATACTAACACCCCACCCCAACACTGATGTCAGTTTTAGAGTATAGCGCGAGAGAGAGAGAGAGAGAGAGAGAGAGAGAGAGAGAGAGAGAGAGGTGTTTTCAGACGTGGCAGACAAAATTAGAAATGAACGAAAGACGTATTCAAAAACAAAAGCACTTGCGCCGTTGTTGCAGGACTTTAATTACTGTGTTCTTGTAAGAAATGATCACGTACGTGCGCTGTTACAGAGGATAATATCGATGTTTAATCAGATTAGGTTAAATTAGAGATTAGGGGTATATCCCTATCTGTTAAATATCAGTCCTGCTTGGTATGTTGGGACATGTGGTGGTCACATATTGTATGAACCAGGAGGTTATTCAATATAATCATGTCTGTGGAAGAGGAAGAGGAGGAGGAGGAGGAGGAGGAGGAGGAATGCTTTTCTGCTTTCTCCACGCTGTTATTTATCGTAGAGAAAGTCTACAGAGTATAAAATCTTAAAGATCAATGTAAATCATATGACATTTATAGACCGCACTGATTCCCACACAATGGTGAAAGTGCTTGAAAATAAAACCTGAGTTCTGGTAGACTGCAACGCATTCCTGATTTTTGTCTCAGCACTGTTTCGTGTAAGTAAATCACAGTGCCGGTAAACACGGTGAGCTTTTTGTTTGCTTTGTGCAAAAACAGGCTCCACTTAGCAGTTTCTAAAGCATGAGGGCTGAGAGTACCTACCGTGAAGTATGAACTAAAAATAATTACACTGCCCCACCAAAAAGTCCCGTGGCTTAAATTGGCGTCACGTTTCTGAGTTCCTGTAAAGGTTCCTGGTTCCTTCTAGAGCTCCTGTGGTGTAAAAGGACCTATGATGTTTGTGGGACTTGGTGTTTCAGAGCGACAAACCACTGTGTGGACCGAGCAGCGTCTTAAAGTAGTGTACGGCGTGATACAACAGAGATCAATCAATGATAGCAGGTTTCAAAGACAAACTGCGTGTTCCTGTCAGTTTTAAAGACCCATGGAGAAGATTTGCACCAAAGGTACAGGGTGAGAAACTCTCAGATGTGTATACATATTACATACATGAGAACAACAAACAAACAACCACACAAAGAGCAGCCACACAAACAAGGAAGGAAGAGGAAGCCATGCAGAGCGAATGCCTTTATGCATGATGATTTATATTTTGCTGCGGAATGATCATGCAGTTATTAGCAGCGACCCTGGCCAAGTACAAGTCCTAACAAGGGAATGAATCATCCCGTGAGCCAACACACCACTACACACCCTAAGCCGTCAGACAAACACCATGGAACAGGAAGTGAAGTCCAGTGTGACTGAGCCTTACTGTCCAGACGGGTTGCCTTTCCATCCACGGTGCAGATCTTGGTGTAGGAGTCCTCAATGGTGGGGTCATAGTCTGACACAAAGTAGGACTGTAAGACACACTAGGGGTTAGTTATAACTCAGCCTGGAACTTATGCTGTCACACATCACAACCTGTGGACGATATCGTCCTTTAACATACAGCCGGCTCCATCCTTCATTGGTAGATGATGGTACTGTACCTGGCACGTATATAGTGAAGTTGTTACTGGTGTTTTCTTTTCTTTTTAATTTGTAAAGTGTCTTTGAGTACCCTGAAAAGCTCTACACAAATACAGCTGTCAGACTTAAGCATTTAAAGACTGCACCCAAATATGAACGTTGTTGTCATCTCCCAAATCATCATGATGTGTTTCAGCTTGAGTCATGTGTAATTTCCGGAGATCCAAGCAGTCCATTTCACCATGATGTGAACATTAAGGAGACGTGGGAGCATCACATCCTTGCTTGTGCAATTCTTGTGCAATTACGTTGACATTAGTTCAAATACAACTCCCTTTTTTTGTATCTTGTATAACACTCCTTTGTTTGCCAGTTGTTCTGCTTCTCCATATCCTGACTGTAAGGGACACCTACAAGCAGCATAGATGATGGATGGATTAACAAGAGGCACATTTCACCACCTAATCCACAGAGCCGCAACATTTGCATATAATTATTTTCCAATGGCGTCTCTACTTGTGAAAATATATCATTAACCATAATATTAAATAGTAACTGGCAACCATCCGGCAGTCGGTTGCATCGCATTTCACCCTTATTTACAGTGATGTACTTGTTTTTATACTAAAAGAAAGAAAAAAACTATTTAAAAAGTGGGTTTAAGGTGAGTTTATTTCTTTTCACTAATAATAAAACCCTCATAATAAACCCTCAAGTATTTAACTCCTGTTAGCTGGCAAATACCAAAAACAACCCTGAGCCAGGCTGAATAGTCGATTAGGAGCTATTGATTCATTGTAGCCTTAATAGACCAATTAGTCTATTAATCCTTTCAATTAGCGCTAAATTAGTCAATAATCTAAATAATCACTGGTTGGAGCTGTATTGCAGACACTGCAGATGTTTTTTTGGTCGACCTACTGATTCCAATTGTGTTCTCTTCCAAACAAAATCTGAGAAATCTTTTAATTTTCATTTATTCTAGCAGCTGATAAGAGTTTTAGAGTAATAGCATCATGGCACATTCAGATACAAAGTGCTTTCCAAATCAATGCTCCATCCAAGTCACTCTTAGGGCTGTACCATCTGCATAGAGTAACTTGTGAAAATACATCATTAATTACATTAAATACCACTAGGTTCCAGACAGTACTACCATTCTTTGCTATATATTTGCTTTGAGTACTCGGTGCCCATTCTCTGTTGTATTGTCGTCCCTGACAGGAAGTCCAACACCGAGCAGTCGACTTCACCCCCTAGACCTGATGATATTAAACTAACAAGAAGTCCCTCTTCCTTCTTTCCAGAGCATCATATACCGTTTCCACATCCAGCTAGTACTACTTCTTTCTTACTCTGACCTTTCCTTTACAGGTAGCAATCCTTTCCATAACCTCGCCTTGAAGGGAAGTTGGAGCTAAGAGGGTCCAACTGGATGGTCTGATGGATCTTTACTGAGAAATCGTCCTGTCTTCCAGATGTGACTGAATAGTTCTAAGACCAACGTTGTGTAATTATTCCTGTTTAGATGTTAGATGTTTCACAAAAACAATCAGGAAGGCATCTGACGGGTCCGAAATTCATTATGCTGCAGGACAACAACCCAAAACATAAGGGCACAGTCATTAAGAACCATCTCCAGTAAAACGATCGTGAAGAGGAAAATCCATACTACGAAGACCTGTGGCGAATTCTCAAAAATAATGGGAACAACTTATCTGTTTGGCACCTTAAAAACTGTAGATACATCATTTTTTTATATTTATTTGATTTAGGCGTTTTCTGTTTATTACACTTTGAATGAGGCTAATTGCTATTGTATTAATGATTAATCCCTTTACAGCCTCTGCTTTTGTGCTAACATGCTGTAACATATCTCTGATCCAGATGTCGTCCAACTTGTAGCTGGCATTAGTATGAGGCTCGACTATTCCATTGGCTGGTATTCATTGCGTCACGTGTGACGTAACGATAAGTATGAGTCTTGACTATTCCATTGGCTGGTATTAATTGCGTCGTGTGTGACGTAACGATGTATGTTGTGTTATTTTTCGACAACACACATGTTATGAAGTACGTTATGCGTGCGTGCGTGCGTGCGTGCGCGCGTGCGTGCGTGTGTGCGTGTGTGGACGACGGTTCCAGGCTGCGACCGTACCTGGATGAACTGGATGGTGAGGGCGCTCTTCCCCACTCCTCCTCCCCCCACCACCACAAGTTTGAATCTCTCCTCTTCTCCGCTCATGGTGTTACGTCCGGATCAAAAAAAAAAACAACCCACGGGTCCACGTCCACGATCACGCCAGCTGAACACACAGTATCCCCGAAGAAAATCCACCGTCAAGTACCGACAGACAGCCTGCTAACGCGGGCAGCATGGGCGGTACGATTAGCGACGCCTCGGACTCAAACTTCCCATCGACAACTTCTCCAAAGTGAAAAATGTCCACGCGTGGAAAAACCTACAGAGTTCCCGGCGCGTTTCGTGGGGAGTCCGTCTGCTGCTGCTGCGTTTCCTTTTCTTTCTCCTCTTTGTGCCTTCAGCAGGCCGTACTGAGGGCGGAGATCTGCTTCCTCTTCCTCACTCTCACTCACGCACGCACGCGCACGCACGCACGAGCTCACACGCCAACACACACGCCCACTCTCTCTCTCTCTCTTTCTCTCGCGCACTCTCTCGCACTCACCCTCTCACTCTTTCTCTTTCTCTCCCCCTCGACGTTTCTCCGATTCAAACCTGAAAAGTGACCGGATGCCACCTTCATGAGTCAACTTCCTTATTTGGTCATTTGGAGTACCCGCGTCCGTATGGCTCACAGGGTGTAACGAGTCGTTCCACTCCGTGTTCCGGTTGTGATGTGCAACAGCTGGAAGAATCACTGGAAACTCTGAGAGGGATGTGAACGCGTTCCTGATCGATGCAGAGTGACCGCCATTCTCACGTAAAATGTCGGTTTTTGTTACCAACTGTTGTTTGTCGGGTTGCTGGGGAGAGAAATGTTGCTTTTAGATTTAGTGACCACGAGAGAGGCATCTGCGTCTTTGTTTATTTTATGATTATTAAACCGAAGATCCAGATCCAAGGCTTAGTCCACAAGTGATCAAGACGCAAACAGTTACCAAGTCCAGAGGTGATCCAAGCCACTTCAAAATAAACACCAGATCCAGGAACCCACTTCCATCTTGATCCAAGATCCTAGTCCAGATTTAATCCAAGCCACCTCCATGACCTCCAGCCACTTCTACGGAGAAGTGGCTGTGGCCCGAGATGACTCAAGACCAAGATCTGAGTCACTTTGATAAATGGGGGTGGCCAAGCTCCAACAGGCAGTAGTGATCCAAACCGAGTCCAGAGATGATCCAAATCAGAGAAGGTACTAGACCACAAATGGAGGTCTCACCCCCAAGTGATCCAACTTCTCATGTGAGCCACCTCAAGACCAACCACCACTAGATCAAGAGTGGCCAAGATCCAACACTAGCAGTGATCCGAGCTATCAATAGACCAATGTTTTTTTCACGGCCGATATGAGACTGATTCTGTTCTTTTTCTCTCTACTCATTCTGGTTTCTTTTTTCCTCAGATTGTTCTCCATATCTTAACAAATAAAACAAAATGATTTTTGATGGCTAGAAATTCACATCTCACCTTTTATTTCTTGTTGTTTTGTGTTTTCTTCCTTTCTGATGTGCACTCGAGCGTTTCTCCAACATAACTTCTAATGAATCTATGTCCATGGCCCATCTTTAACGTTCATGTCCATCTTGGTCAAATTTGGACAGCATCGCACCGACCAAATATTGATTCTTTTTATGATTATGATGAACAGATGCTGTGTAAGAGTGTTCGCCAGGTGCCTTGTTGGTGGGGTCAGGTCTTGTCAGGCAGAATTTTGTTGAATTATAGTCTGGACTTTGGATTCAAAACTGTTCCTTGTCAGGGCATGCCGAACTCAGTCACAAATTAATCGGATTAAGATTAGGATTTGAAACTTTATAGTATATGTCTGGTTGGTCAGACTGGGACAGCACTGTTGGGTTACAGGTTCGTGTTGAGTTCAAGAAAGGGTTTGACGCACTCACCAACACACAAATTCACCCACACTCATGTTCACGCTGTAGGTTAGTGACTCACACATGCACACACACACACACCCACAGGGCAGAGGCAAAACTCCCACAATGGAAACAAACTGAGTGGAATTCTTGTGATCATCTCCACTCCACCCCTGCTGACAAACCAACATATTTTTGATTCTATATAATTTCTAGTTCCAAATTTACTGACAAAATGTAACTGTTATTATCAGAGTGCCAACATCATGCCAGAATCTTTTTTTTTTGCATAAAGCAGTGAGCACAGTTTCACCAAGTTTGGTTCTAATTGACTCATTCATTCATGAAATATAATAATTTATGAAGAATGAGCCACACCCACTCAACTATGGCAGCCGACTGTAGCAAATCAGAGGAAGATAAAAAAACAAAACAAAGATAAACCTTTTTTTTCAGGCTTGGTTCAGATATTCTTCATGTACAATTCTAGGACCATTGACTCGCAATCGTAGGAAAAATGACAAAAATTCAAAATGGCAGAGATGGGCGTGGCCTGTTTGGACACGCAAACTGAGGAATTCGAGGAAAAAAACTTTTAATTGTATGTGTTACAGTTCAAAACTTTAAGCAAATATATAAAAAAAAACAGATATAAATTTTGTTCTGGCTTAGTCTAGATATTCTACATGCACAGTTGTGTGCCCACTTACCTGGATTGTAGGGTAAAAAAAAGCAAAACTGAAGACTAACATCTAGTTAGACACAAATAGGATTGGCTAATCTGGATGGATGCAAATATATAAATTGACCACTAAGTTTAATTAATTTAAAACATTTTTAGATATCCTGCTAACAGACAGACAGACAAAACAACCAAAAACCATAAAATCCTTGGGCTGAGATCTAAAAAACACACACAAAAACACCAGATTATCAACCAGAGTTTAACATTTTTACTGAGGGTTGGATTCCACATGGATTCCTCACTGGATGTGAGGTTGTAGAACACTTCAGAGACTAATAAATACAAACAGGTTTGAAATATAGAACAGTCCAGGCTGAGCTTCGTCCATGCTCTTAAAAACAGAATACAACAGTACGCCATATTCACATTCACGCCAGGAAATGCTGAAAATGAGAATGAGGCTCAGGTAAGCGCTAAAGCAGGGCCACTACCATGTCAGTAAATTTGCGTAAAAATGATAAATAATCTAATCTGAAATGACACATCACCAGCATCTGTCAACAGGAAATCAAGGAGATATATTTATGTTTCACACTTATAATTCTTTGTATTGAAGTCAGCAAAAAAATAGGTAGCAGACACATTTTCTTCAGATGAAACCTGAGCGTCCATGACACACGTGCTTTGGCTCCAAACATGCACACTCAGCCTCCTGCACACACACAGTCTGGATGGAAAAGTCCTGGTCGGCGTGCCCGTCCTCCTCTCAGCACTGATATGGGAGCGTGGGCTGTCCCATCCTGACGGGGGGCAGCAGCACCCCGCCCAGCAGCATCCTCTCCCCCCAGTCCAGCAGCTTGTTGAGGGTGAGGCTGAAGGGGGAGAGAAGGCCCTGCTCTCTGCCGTGCCCTCCCTCCCTCTCCCTCTCCCTCTGGCTCTTCTCTGCCCCTGCTGGAGCCCTGTTCTTCCGCCTGTCTGCCTCCTGCTTTACGCCTGCCTCCCTCTTGTGGACAGTTTTTGGCGTAGCAGTGCTCCTTATTTGCCGGCTGCTGCTTGTTAGGGCGGGGGGGCAGCTTTCCCGCAGAGGCAGGGACAGAGTGAGGCTCCTCCGTTTCTCTATTTGAGATGAAGAGCCGACTGTGAGTTGTGGCTCAGCAGGCTTTGGAGCCATCTGGACTGGTTGACAGGAACTCCGGATTGGAGCCTGGACCTCCCGCTGGTTCTCACTCACAGTCAGATTGAGTGTCCGGAGTTTTCCTGATAGGGAGAGCGTCAGCGGCCGTGGGTGTCCACTTCCACTCGAATGTGAACGTGTCTGCTCTGGTTTGTCTGTTTGATAAAAATCCTCCCTGCATGCTTGTTTGGACTCTGCGGGGTCTTCGGTGGTGTGATAAGTCACGCTGTGACCGCTGGGAGTGCGACTGATGCCGGCATCACTGCACTGTAAACGACAATCCAGCAGTGCGAGCGGCTGGATGATGAGGTCACTACCTGACGGTTTCTGGTTCAGAGTGCCCTGGAAGTGCTGCAGCTGTCCAAGGAAGTTGAAGTTTGGGGAAATAGATGGGCGGCGCTCCTTCACAAACCTTATGAGGGGAGAAACAGAATGTTGTTAGAGCTGCATTGACCACTAGCACAGCACATAACCACACGGCCACATGTGGCCATATTATGATTAGTAGTAGTTAGTGGTAGTAGTTCAATTAGTATTAGTAATAATATCAAATGTGATGTGTCTTGTAAAATGGGAAAAACTCGGGTAAAAAGTATTGATTTGTTAACATCATCAAAACCCTGATGTCTGATTGACAGCCTGACAATCAACATAAGCACACAGTGAGGAAAAAAACTAATTTTTTCCTAACACAAGCATTAATTTGATATGTAACGTGTTCCTCAAGCACCTCGATTCTGTTTTTTATTCGGCCATCTTGAAATATTAGCTCCAAGTTTGTGTTTCACGTTGCATTTTGTGTAAATAACTCCAGTCCACACAACACTTGATTAATAGAAAATAAGCTGTTGTACTAAAAAAAGCTACTTCAAAGTGGGGAGGATGACGATGATGATGTTGATGGTTGCAGGCTAGGACGACCCTGCATGCAGCCAATCAGCACACTGCACAGGCATATCAACCATTTAGAGAGTACATGTGATACTGCTGCCATGCAGACATGAAGTTCCAGTCTGGCTCTTTTTAGCCTTTCAGTAATGTTGTCATTATCTGAAGTGACCGGATGAAGTTGGTGCAATATTATTATGCATGTACACACACGTGATGACAGTGTCTCGTACTGCCCGACGACAGAGTAGAGCAAATTGAAGCAGATCTGTGGCTCCGTTCTCGCACATTATAATCGATGAGTCATACACACCTGTACGCGTGGTCCAAGTCCATCCCAAGGCTGTACATGATGTAGGCCACAGCCAGAGCCGGAGAGCGAGAGATTCCTGCGGCACAGTGGATGAGCACCGAGCCACCAGAGGACATGGCTGCATCTGACACATAAGACATCAGCACGGTCAACCAGTGTACCAAAAAACGTGCAACAGGCTGCTCTGATCTCGGCCTGCTGCTTCAAACTCAGACAAAAACACTGACTGAGGGTGTGGTACGAACACATGCCAGATGCCTGAAGTCATTTCATCTTAAGACAATGTTGCCATAACGCTGACTACACTGACAGACAATCTCTGCAGAGGGAAAAATATTGCATTCATTCGTCCTCACCGATAAAATGCAGCGCTTGTGGTATCCATGGCAACAAGTCGTCCCACAGGGAATCATCAATGGGGATGCGGAGGTATCGGGACCGCGGCAAGAAGGACGGCTGAGGGCTGCAGCGGCTCACACTCAGTACATAGGAGATCCCCAGAGCAGCCAGTCGCTCCTACACACACATCAGCATGTAATTGTGACTATAATGTTAAAACTGTTAGAAGAAAAAGCAGTTTTTGGCACCCACAAAATCAAAACACAACAAATAGAAGCACAGCTTGTGTGCTAGTTCATAGAATTCTGTGTGACCATCCCTGATATTGCATGGATTATCTGCTATTGCTTATAATAAAGCATGTGGCCAATTAACATTTCAACCAATGCCAAGGGAAAAACAGGCTCAAGTCTTTGGTAAACATTTACAGAAGATTTCTCATCCAACATCTCTGAAACCTGCATACATCTTGTGCCTGTTTGTCATTTTTAGCTTATATTTAAATGCACAAGTTGACAGACAGAATAATTTGACTCCAGTGTGACGCAGCTGTGACAGCTCTTACCTGCGTGACATCACTCTCCGCTCCAAGGTAGAGCTGCGGCAGAATGACGGACAGCGGCTGCTGTTCCGCCTCTTTGTCCCAGGAATAAACCATAGCTGTCTGCTGCACAATAATGACAAAGGCTTTAGTAAATCAGTCTATATTTATAAATATATCTATACATGTCTCTACATTTATAGGAATACCTAGAAATGCTTGTAATAGTTTAATATTCAAAATAATGATAATTCTATAGTTGTAAAAACATTTGTAAATTCACACAAATTTATATGAATGTCTATGTCTCTATAAATGCCTATACATGGACAATTCAAAAAGTTTAAATATATTAGAATGTTACATATATATTTTTACGTATCTGTTTATACATATTTGCACATATATACTTAAACAATCTAGAGCTGTCTCTTTTTTAAATTGTATTTGTGCTGTCTTTTTTAAACTGTCTATGTATTTCTAGGAATATTTTTACAACTGCTTCATACATTTCTATTAAAAGTTTTTGTGATGTGTAAACATTTTAGACGTCTTTAAATGCAAATACTTACATAAGAAATCTACAGACGTTTAAACGCTAACTTCTAGAAAACCTCTGTGAATGTCAAAACTTTAAAAAATAAATAATTTTACCATTAGTAGAAATTCTAACATTCAGAATATATAGAGTTTATGCACTGCATTTCTAGCACTTCTTTAAAAAAATCTCTAAATGTTTGACTGCCGATAAATAAATGTGGACATGACGATTTTTTTTAATTAAAAAATTAATTTTGGTTTAATGCTCTACAAAATGTATTTCAATGTGTATAGAATTCTAAAAACGTCTTTACATTTCCTTACATGTCGATAAATGTGTACATATTATATTGTGCAGTGTTACGTGCACTTTATGAACATTTGCTCGGAGCCGCAGCAGAAGGAGTTGGCCGGATTCTTTCATACGTACAAAGTCTTAAAAATGAAATAAAAACTCACCGTGCAACGTCCAGGCGCACAAACGGAGGCCGGTACCGGGCGGTGGGACGCGGGTTGTGGCTGCTGTCAGTCCGCTCTGCTGTTGTTTGTCTGCTGGTTCTCTTCTCTCTACTCGCCTCTCTGCACGATGACCTCATCTTATTTCTAACAATAGATTTGGACTTGATGATGTAATCTCCAGCCAATCAGCAACGCGCCGGTCTGCGCAGGCGCAGACTTGTCTCTGCGGTTGACGCATGCGCAGATGGCTAGGTCCCGCTGTGGTTGTTTTTTCTTTCACCCGTGGGAGAATTTCCTGTACTTTCCTACTTAGTAATAAATGTGTGCGTAGATATATATACCCTGTTACACTAGGTTCTTTTTAAATATTTTATCCTGCAGTGGCTGCTGATGCCAGACATTTTTTTATGCGCGAAAGGGATAAATGAGATTGAATGTAAATTATCTAGGGTTGTTTTTTCTCGTATTCAAACCCGATTATCTAGAAATAGCTCACGTTTGTGTGTCAATGATAATTTAAAGCTTGATTTGCATTAATAGTCTCTACAGATTAACCTTTATCCTCTCTATTCTTATATAATAAACCTTGTAGTGCCATCAAGAAGCAATCTAATGCATCAGTCTGCTTTCTGTGTGTTTTCATTGCTTTAAATGCAAACAATGGAGGAATGCGACATGAAATTAGTTTTTTTCATAAAATGATACTGGTGACCTCCTGTCTAGATTGAAGATTAATGGCATATATAAACAGTAGATTCTGAAAAGGCAGCTACCCTAGATACTGTTTATAACCAGGTCCACAATAATGTATGCTGTTGAACAAATGTTTGCATATTCACAAATTCAGCAATCCTGGACAGAATTAACTACCAAATTTTCAATGGGTTTTCAGCAATCTGGTTTCTTTAAACAGAGGCAAAACCAAAGTTGCACAATTGTACATGAACTAATATAAAAAATAATTATAATTTCAGAAATATTCACAAGCTCTGCAACTTTCTTGCACTTCCCTTATGTCACTAACAACATGCTACCGGTAATAGTGGAATTTAAATACATTAAGATCCACACGGTTCAAATTCAATCTCCTCCACTCACAGAGCAGATTGCAGCAAAGTGTAGATGAGTGAGGTGATTTTAGTGACCTGAGATCTGAATGTGTGGTACTGGCAGAACAGTGAATTATGACACAGTAAAGATAAAAGCATCTTGTTGGATATATGGCATAGTTTTACTTTCACATTATTCATTACAGAGTAAATCTTTAATCTAACACAGGTATTGGACACCGATACATGAGGCTGCATTACCTAGTGGATACTGCATAGACACACACACACATACGCACACACACATACACGCCACTCAAAGTGACAAAATGACTACACTTTCCACACTACAAACTTCAGCATCCTGTGACTGCCGTCCGACACAGGACATAATGTGACAAGTATCTGAAATGTCTTTAGGCTTTCTTTTTTTCTTTTTACACACACCCGTGCACACACACACTCCTGTAGTTGTAATAGACAACTGGGCATCTTGCATCCTGTCCTCTACTACAGTAGCAGTAGCAGTGTAGAGTGAAATAAGTGCCGTGTATATGAAAAAAAAAACAAAAAAAAACTCATTTTCTTTGTTTGGCTGCTCTGAAAGAGAAACACAAATCTTGATTAGAATGCACGCCTTTCAAATGTGTTTGCTATTTGTATCCAGTCTGTAACGATCTGGTTCGTAATGCGTCTGAAAACACACTTTAGACCTGCACAGTGTCAAACCAGCAAAAAAATCCTTTCAACTATTAATCAGCTCTGCATTCTTCATACTTTCAATGTTTGGCTCTCCAAACTGGGCACCATTAAAGCACCAAAAGGACGACAAAGATTACTTTTTGCTCTACAAATGTATGACATTGTAATCCTTCATCATGTTTTTTGTGTCACAAAAATCATAGAAAGTGAGATGATAGATGGACAAAATGATGCAGGCTAACCGGTAAAACCTTCCTGACTTTCTGTGGCATCAGGGTTCTCATGTTGAAGATGTCAGCTAAGAAGCAGGCGATGAACCTGAGTTTGCATGGAAAAGAATTGTGAAATGATAATGAATTGATTTTGCTCTGGCCTGATCTCTTATCTCTATGGGAAGACCTCCTGTGACACTCAACTACCTTGTGTTCTGTGTCCCCTAAGGAAGGGATTTCGGAAGTGGCCGCGCAGGAATGTTTCAGAGAAGAAGAAATGACACGAGCAGGTATGTTCACTTACATGTCAATAACACAATCCCTCCCAAAAATGGATATGGAATAAAACAGGCCGACTTCATTACAGGGAGTAAGGGGGCTTGGAGGAGGGGATAAAAACGCTGCAGATTATAAACTACACCGTCCCCTCTCATTAGGGATGCCTGTAAGGAATGACTGGGAACAAGTACCCTCATATTTAACATTTAACTTCATTATTTCAGACATTGCACTACCTTGGGTGAAAGTGTGTGTGTGTATGTGTGTGTGCTTGTGTGTAGGGACGGGCGGAATGCTCAGTGTGTGCTCAATACGTTCTGCCACCGATCTGTAAGGAATGTTCTACAAACTGAGATGATATCAGATATATACTGTCTCTCTTTCTCTCTCTCTCTCTCGCTCACTCACACACACACACACACACACAGATACACTACTAATGCTAAAGAGCATTGAGGATTTAGCGGAATGGAGCCCAGCACAACAACAGCATACACACATGCTTACACACACGCTCTCACACTCTCTCTCGCTCTCTCTCGCACTCTCATACACACCCACGCACACGCCAGCTACACAGGTAAACACCAACAAAAACAAGAATATAGCATCATGATAAGAAACAAGTAGAAGATGACTGGAATCAGAATCTGGGACAAGAATAATGACAGTAATAATAGTAATATGGCCGCTGCTGTGAGCAAGCGGCGGCTGCTTATTCCCTTATTTAGGTTACACCTTTTGTTACTCAAAGACTCTTTGTTGGAGGGGAGGGGAGGAGGACAGATGTGGCTGCAAGGGTCAGGGGAAAGGTCGCTGGTCTTGGTGGACTGGTTTCTGGGGTGGTGGGTGGGAGTACTGGTAGGTAGAGGTCCTGGAATCTAGAATTGTTGGGCCAGCAGCTCACACAGACGCTTGGATACAGAATCCTTGCTGCAGCGTAGAGTCAGACGATACATCTGCAACACAAACACACAAGCAGGCACACACAGGCGCACAGGCATACAGGCACACAGGCACAGGTTAGTGGAGTTGTTGTGTTGTTTACATGTGACAGTGAGTGATGTGGTGAGGAAATGTTTTCATGTAGCGGTGAGAATACCTGTGCCTGGCCGTTGGGCTCCAGTCTGAGGAGACAGCCCACCTGCTGGCCCTTAGTTTGGATCACTCCAGCACATACGTAGTTCTCTGGGTTTGGATCAACATTGTCCAGCAGGGCTGTTCCTAGTCCCAGTAACTATACACACACAAACACATGTGCACACACAGACATTAACACTGACATTGTTCACTTTGCCATTTTCCCTTTCATCAATTACTGTTAATTCTAAAAATAAACAAGAAAAACTATCATTTATGGTACATTAACGTATACAGCAATAAATTTAAAAAAGATAAGACCCATGCAATAATGCACCTCAGGTTTCAAAAATAAGTATTTACCCATTACGTTCAAAATGATTTTGATTATCTACCAACCACAATAACTGTAGTGTGGTAAGCTGGTAAAGAGAATTGAATGGGTGTTCCTCCACAGCATTAAGGACCTTAATTACAGTGAATTTAGAAACTATTTAGATTCTTTAGTTTTACCTTTACAGACTTATTTTAGAAGGATTTTACTTTTACTACAGACAATACTCTTGCATTACAGTTGAAGGTATTCTTGGGACTTTGATTACAAGTCTGCACACATGGATTCATGAATTTGGTCACTCTACTATTGGTGCTGACAGCATTGACCTGGCAGCTTCTTGACCACCAGAAAACATTTGAGTTCAATCAGGGTGAGTACCTCCTCCTTGTGTGTCTTTTGTTTTGTACATAGTGCAATGATATCTTTAACTATATTGTGTATTTACACAAATGTTATGTAATGTAAATGTAAAACGTTAATCTGTGCACAGCAGATGTTCCAGTCAATCTACATTATGTGGGCAAATCTCTAAAGGATGGCAAGAGCACATACCTTTGCCTTTAGTACTTCTGTGTCCATGCTGTGGTTGGCCTTGAAAATCTTTTGTGCTTCTTGCTGAGGCCTGGGGAGAAAGCACAACAGATATGAGCTTTAGCAAAGACAAAAAACACAGACAGACAGACAGACAGACAAACACATAGACAGACTTACTGGCTGAGCTGTTTCCAGCGCTGAAAGAAATCATGTGAGGCCATCTCAGTTGGTTGGAAAAACTTGTTGATGGTGACTGGCAGCTTGAGGGTCAGGTTCTGCAGAGCTCCTCCATATCTGAACAACACATTAAATGTCTTGTGTTTACATGTTGAACCCTATTCACTGGATTTGTCCTATTTTATATGGCTGTAAAATGTACCCTTTTTACAGCGCCATGGGGATGGCGTACCACAGTAAGTGCAGTCTCTTACGCTCTCTCCAAACAGAAATGCACAAAAATAATCTAAAAAAAAAGGCATTTACCATCCATTTTGCAATTAGCATGCTGAACATAGTCAGCGGTTCCATTAAATTTGCCAGCATTCTAACTTGACTTTTTACAAATTTGAACAGCCCCCCATGCTGAGCAAAACATTACACAAATGGCTAAAAATAGATTACCTGAACATGATGATGACAGTAATTTTTTTGGGATTGGTTTTAGGAGCCTACCTGAACTTGATGTTAAGCAGCGGGGCATCAGAGAAGTCAGTCAGACATTCAATGTTGAGGACCTGCTGAATCTGGGCTCCACCCTCCACTAAGGGCTCCACTTGTTTGGTCTGAACGTTGAGTTGTAGTCTGTTGTTAAGGTCCATTATGGCATATCTTAGTTACCCTCAAGAGATGGCAAGTTTGTCTAAAGTAAGCTATCATTGCCATCATCATCTCTCCCAATCTGTTTGACTGAAGTGAATGAGTGCAGTCAACATCCGCAAATTGCTTTTCCAGCTTTGCCATGTTCTGCTTGTAAAAGGATATGAGACTGCAGCTCCCCAGGACAGCTGACTGTGGTCGAGAAACTTGCAAACTGCACCGAGGTCTTATTTCCATAGAATAAGTACATTCTCCCTGAACACAGAACCAGTAAAAGGTCAATCATAAAAAAAGAGTTTAGTTTTGTGTAAATTAAATTTCAATATTGAGGTGCTTGGAGAATATCCGCATGATGATTGGGCTGTTTCTATAGAGCTTTTATCCAAAGCACTTTGCAACATTTGCTTCACATTCACCCATTCATAAACACATTCACACATGTCGGGAGCAATTTGAGGTTAGGGTCTTGCTCAGGAACCTTCGATAGGGGCGGGGGATCAAACCGACAACCCTTCAATCACTTGGCGATCACCTTACCACCTCAGCCACACCACCCCGTTAACCAAGATGTTTTAGATTTCAGGGAACTCACCAAGGTTCTGGCGATACTCTGACTTGATCCCAATCTGTAGCAGCTGATTCTCAAACAGAACCCCATTGTTCTTGCACACAAACCTGAACAATATAAGCATTTACGAGATTAATCATCAATAGAAAAACATGTTGACACAGGATGACATGCAGAAAAACCAAACAACAAAACGTACAAAATATGATTTAAGTAAAGTACCACGACAGATCGCACTTGGTCATTGACAGTCTTAGCATGAGGAACACATAACACTAACTGGTCTAACTAATTTGTCATGCAATTTCTGGGCATCTGTAGTTTTAAATCTCATCTTACGTTTATGTAGACTTCTAGAAATTTCACCACTGAAACGTCTTAAAGGCTGTCTTAGCTATGACAATGGGCAGTAATTAATTCAAGATTGTTGAGTTCACAGCAGGGCTCGAAATGTTGGAGAGTTGATATAAAAAATTAAATGTGTTGCATATTCAGAATACATATATTATGTAAAGAATTAAACATAAATTTTGAATGCAAATATTCTGTTGTTGTACCTCTCTCCATCAAATACCTAAAATGTATTCACAAACTGATTTAAGGTATTAGAAAATAGAAGAAACTTCCAGAATAGCCACCATGTTTTTCCAGTTCGGAAATTGGAAGCAAAGACCAAAGGCAGCCCAGTGAGTAAGGAAACTCATCCACTCAGTTGTGAGAAACCAGTTAGTGAGAGGCACAGACCTGCTTTGTTGATCTGATACATAATCTGAAAACTGGTTATTACTATAGTACGTGGGCTAAATGGCTACACTGAATCAAAACATACTTCAATTGATTTCAGTAATTTGCTTTATGATTTCTATAGAACATTAAACACTGTCAATATATGTAAAACACAACAAAGCTCACACACTGACAAGAAGAGTGTGAGGAAGAGCTTACTTGTTAAGAAGCTCATCTGCGTCAGACAGAGGAGGAGCAGGATCCTCAGAGGGAGGAGCAGAGCTGAGACAGGAAAGATGAGGCATGGATGGAGAGATGTGGGAGATGATAGAGCGAGCCATCCAACAGGTAGAGAGTGTGGAGTTTTAGTGAGGTTTTACAGAAGAAAGAGGGATAAAAGGATAAAAAGGCAGGAGTGTTTAGTCAAAGCACCAACTCCAGTTTGTACAAAAATGATTGAATTCAACGATGCCATATATCACTAACGCTGCCTAAACAAGTCTGATGCAACAACCGTCTTTCAGAATTGGAGCATTGAAAAAATGGTAATGTTAGTCCTGAACAATATAGAAAAATATTCAAATTGCAATGTTGGAAATCATAATATTAATACCAATACCAATAATACTGCAATATTGGAAAATCAGCTATGTCATAGTATTCAGGACATTTTGTTCTATTCAACAACGGATGAGTATGATGTAGGTGTGTGCGTGCGTGTAGAGTTCAAATTCCAATGAAGACAGAGCTATGCTAGCTAAAAGTCACACGTGTTACTTTATGTTGTATAATCTTATATTAATTTTAGTGTTATGTTCCATTTATGCACTGCTTATGTACCAAGTCTACAAAATGTGGCTAGGTTGCTGCTGTGAGAAGTTCAAGTATAACAATATACAAGATTTCTCAGGCTATCCACACCTGCATGCCAGCGCTTTTCATTAAGACTTCTGTTTAAAAGGCTGGATTTTACATTTCATGCATACATACATAAACCACAACAGTTTTTGTAGTGGTTTTTTGCTTCACAGACTGATTGTCTTGACAATTTAGTACAAGGCCTTTTGCTCTACAACAACTTCTGACTTTGTTCCAATACATCTATTGGTAATTGAGGACAGAGCAGCTGGTAGCTACCATTAGTGTTACAACTCCAATTGAAAGAAATTGTGAAAAGTAATTCAAGCGTTTGTAAGGTGCAGGTGTCAGTTAGCTATGGAAGAATGGCCTTGGAAAAACTATATGCAGGTGCCATTGTTGTAGTTTTCTAGCTGATGCTGTAGTTTACTATTGGCCCCTTACTCCAAGTCACCAGAACCCTCCACCAAAAGGGAGTCAGAGGTCTCGGTGGGCTGTTCCAGATCTCTGTCAACGTCCCATCATGGCAAAGGACAGGAGACAGATACACACATTCAAACCAAATGCATAGACACATAGGTGCGCACACACAGACATACAGAGAGTGAGAAGGGCAGAGAAGGGCAGAAGAGAAAAAGACCAAAGAGACAGTCACATACACAGCAAGATAAAGAGAATAGACAAGTGTAGCAGACCTGCCAACCATGGTGAAAGCCATTTTGTGCCAGTGACTCATATTCATAGAACAAGTTACATGACAAATTACTTAATAGCCAATCAACTAAGTATCTAAATATCTGATGGTGTATTTGGATAGCAAAAACAGATAAGGCAATACAATACAACCCAAGTAATAGCCATCCATGACTTCATGCTCAACTCAACGTAAACACTCAACTAATGTTAGCCAGTGAGGTTTTACACCGAACACAATAGCCCCTCTGCCTACTTGATTGCCTTTGCCAATTATTCTTCTACTCAAATGATAATATTTTGTTACCTGCATTATATTGCAAATATAAAATCATTAAATCTGATATCCTTTTTCTGACAGATTATTTATTTTGAAAGGCTGATATATTGTGTCTTAGGGCCAAAGCTATTAATGGCCTATGGCCATTTTAGTGCAAAAAAAAACACACACATTTATTTATGTTTATTGATTTTGAAAAGGCAACAATTGTCTGGCTTGCCACTATCTGTGACCAAAATCCTCAACAGATTGACACACTTCCACTTCAAACGGGAGAGTTAATCAATTATAACTATGTCCATTGTCTGAAACTGTCTATACCTACACTGTACCATCATTCGTGGGCAAACGGCAAGAGTTAATGTGAGATAACACTCAGGTGACATTAACCAAATCATCATCACCAACTCTTCAGAGTGTGAAATGTAGCTGGTATGAGGACAAGCTGAAGCAGTAATTTACCAAGATATTTCAAATTTTACTAACGGACAAAGGAGGAGCACATTCATTGCAGTAAATTTCCTCATGATACACAAAGCGCCAAATGACTTACAGAGGTGGTGGTTCGCTGGCTCAGGAGATCCTTACCCCTAAACTCACTGACAGGGAATGAAGCAGTTATGTGCTTAAGCACAGCAAGTAAAATAGAATTTTTGACCAATGATTTAAAACATTGCTCGAAAATTGAAAGAGGCAACAGCCTGATTCATTGAACGTCTTCACTACAGTAACAGAACAGCTTGGCATGTCTTAGTGCCAAGTAAACATAAAGAAAATATTCAGCCATTCTAATCTTAATTCTAATTTTCCTCCTGCTGTATGTAGTTTGAAAAATGTTATGCCCATCACATGTCAACCAGACTTGTCCATGTCCCTGTGTTCATTATGGAGACATAAAAGTTTACTAAAGGAAAAGGGAAATAAATGGAGCTGTTTTTTTGTGATATGGGTTCGAAATAGACCTATAATATAGCACACAAATTCAGGGAGTTAACTTGTTTGCCTTGAGTAAAACAAGCACCCAGGAAGCACTGATAGGTTGGCTATAACATTGTTATATGTATATAATATTAGCACAAGACTGTGGTTACTTTTTATATCTGCAGTCAACAGTAACAGCAATGCATCCAGGTTAGCAGGTCCATATCAGAAATACATAGATAAAGTCAAAGAAGACAGAACTAACAAAGACAACCACCACAGACACATCACAAACAGTTACACAGCAGTTTAACAGCACAGACACACACACACCATGACGCCATACCCAACTACACAACAGAATATAAGAAAGTACAAGTGCTAATGTTGCCCAGTCAGATCCAGGAATAAATTAGCATTCCGTACTGAGACATCTTTATGGCAAAGTCCAATTTGTTGGAGCTGGAAAGTACAGCAAAGATGCAACTAGCCTGTTTGCAATCAGCATTTTGCATAGCTTTGGTTACTGCCTGTATCATGGTCAAGTCCAACTTGTCAACAATGTCATATGACTATACAAAATGCCTCCAATAGTTCCTACACATAAGAGAACCTAGTATTCATTAAGACGGGGTATTATCAAAGAAAAGCATTAATTGTAGCAGCATACTGGGGAATGAGTAAAGATGAAATTATGGCTATGGAAAAAAACAGGTGTGCTGTATTTATCAGCCATGATGGCTCGTTTTTCCACTTTCTCAAATTTGTCTTTTATTTTATCAGATAAACTGCAATCCCTGCTGTTATTTGAGACCTGCTCATTTGAGTGGTGGCTTTAATTTGAGAATTTATAACACTGTTTCCATAATGGTCTTCTTTCCTCTTCTTTCAAGATGAAAAAGTTTGAGGCAGGATTTACTGAAATCACAAGATGGCAGTTTGGTCCACAAAGACAACATTTCAACATGTCTGAAAGCTAAGACCACAATGTATGTATACTCACTTATTTGGCTTCAAGCAAACACTCCAATTTGAGTTGATAACGTGTTACTAATTTTATACTATGATTCAGCTGTATGACTCTGCCTTTATGTGGACCCCACATCTGCTTATCAAGTTATGACCCTTTACCTTAGGAAGCCATCATCATTTACAGCAGCTGAAGATGCGGCGGGGCCAGCTTCAGAGAACACATCCACCAGTAAGCTGCCAGCACTGGCTGGAGCAGCCCCAACTGGGGCAGCCGAACGAAGCCCAAGAAGGTCTGCTGATGGTGAGGGTGTGGACTGAGGGAATAAAAAAAACCACATATAGTTTACATCAGGCAATTTAAATTGTGATGAATTTGTATAAGAATTATAGCTGTTGAACACAACCCAGCAGCATTCTCCTTCTGTAAATTTATGCAGACATGCAGAGTGTAAACTCACAGCATTGGAGGCAGCCATGGCTGCTGGGTCTGGGCCCCGGTCTCCTCCTCCATTCAGCTCCCCACCCTCCCTTTTGTTGTCTTCCAGCTCCGTCACAGACACGGCACCAGGCCCTTTCTTTTTCTTCAGCTTCGCCAGAATGGACGACTCTCTCTCTGGGAAAGGTGGCATCTCTTCCAGAACGGTGGCCTGAAAGGGACACAGAGAAAAGCCTCACTGAAAGAACAGCTAAGCTATCATGACTCAATAACCAGGGTAAACACACATAATGACAGACAGTAGCTGGTTTCCACCTTTTGGTCCAGGAAGGGCTAAAATCAGACATCCCCTGTTTGCATGATGATTGGCTGGGTACAGAGGTGTGTGTGTGATAGAGATTTCAATTTAAATTACACAAACATGCACACACAAACACACATAATCACACAGAATCAAAATGGATATTTTGTGTGTACAAATAATTACTAAACCTTCCTAGCCTTCTTGCACACACCTTTTTTTGTCATGACTATGCCATTTTGGAGATCATTTTGATTTTGTTTTCATCCTGTCATGACTCACTGTGGTCTGAGGGGAATAATTCTGATCATTCTGAGGACCATATTGTTCTTATATGTTTAATCTGCCTAATTCTAGATGTCACACCAACAGCTGACTGATTGTATTTAGTGGGTCAGGCTTAACAGAACTTACCAGAACATCAGTGCTGGCAATGGAGGAAAGCTTGAGGTACTCAACAGCTCGCTGCTGCAGCTCCACGTCTGAGTTGCGGATCTGGCTATCACAGCGTAAGACCTCTTGGATGGTTGCCTTGGTCTCTGGGAACAGGTTAATGAACTTGATATAGGCTGACAGGAGGAGGGCGCGGGTCGGCACTGAGCACAGGTGGAACTTGGAGTGGAGAAGGTTGAATTGGACCAGTGGACTAGATGATAAATAGCAGGATGACCAAGTTAGTACTAAGTCTTCCCAGTGTTAACTTAGTTTAGTAGTTAATAACCAACATACCTGGAGCGTGGGTCACCAGCAATGAGGTTACCAAACTCTCCCAGGATGTAACCCCCAACCTTCACCATGTTTTCATGGCAGGCAGGGGCCTGCAAGGCCTGGAAAAACATTTATTCAACTTTATTTCCTCCAAAAGCACTGTATTGCCATGTTTTAGCTCAACATTTCAAATGTAGATATTTCCTAAGAAATTCCATGCCAGAGAATGACATATGCCATAGGCTTCTATCTTAAACAATGAACACATTCAGACCACTGACCCAGTGGAGGTATTCTGGATTAAGTTTTACCACAGTTAGCTGACTTTAAAACTAACTTTGATCAATAATAATTGATGAAACAAAACTTCTTCTTTTCAACAACTTGACATTTTTGTAGTTTTTACTTTTGTAAAGAACTGCTTATGGCAACATTACACACTGCTTTAAACTGCAACTAAATGGATTCAACAACACTACTGATCAATCAAGATAGATTTTAAACAAACGCTTAGCTAAAGCTAAAGGAAGCTAAACCCTCCCCCCCCCACACACTCACTCTGTACTCTGAACGCTCAAGTGAAGGACAGTCTTGCACTACTATTACATTATTATTATTACTATTATTCCCATTGCACACCGATTTCAACAGGGAACTTTTTGCTGCTAACTTATACAGTCTTGCACTATTATTATTACTACTATTATTATTGCTATTATTCCATTGCACACCGATTTCAACAGGGAACTTTTGCTGCTAACTTATACAGTCTTGCACTAGTATTATTATTATTATTGCTATTGTTCCATTGCACACCATTTTCAACAGCGAACTTTGGCTGCTAACTTATATAACTTATACAACTTATAAAAAAAAC
>OMNV01029279.1:1310-19348 GCA_900303265.1 Brotula barbata | reverse complement strand
CAAGCTGTCAGGAAGCTAAACCCTCCCCCCCCCCACACGCACTCTGCACTCTGAACGCTCAAATGAAGGACAGTCTTGCACTACTATTACATTATTATTATTACTATTATTCCCATTGCACACAGATTTCAACAGGGAACTTTTTGCTGCTAACTTATACAGTCTTGCACTAGTATTATTATTATTATTGCTATTATTCCATTGCACACAGATTTCAACAGCGAACTTTGGCTGCTAACTTATACAGTCTTGCACTATTATTATTACTACTATTATTATTACTATTATTCCATTGCACACCGATTTCAACAGGGAACTTTTTGCTGATAACTTATACAGTCTTGCACTATTATTATTACTACTATTATTATTACTATTATTCCATTGCACACCGATTTCAACAGGGAACTTTTGCTGCTAACTTATACAGTCTTGCACTAGTATTATTATTATTATTGCTATTGTTCCATTGCACACCATTTTCAACAGCGAACTTTGGCTGCTAACTTATATAACTTATACAACTTATAAAAAAAAACAAAAAAAGCTGCTACTCACTAACCCACTAACCCCCACTCACTACCTCTATTGTTTACTTCTTTGCCCTGTGTCTACAGTGCACTTTAGTCATTGTTTTTAGTGTTAGGACATGTCTGTCTGTATGTTGTGCCTATGCACTTTACTGTTTAGTATTTATTGTTTTGGTTAAGGAATGTCCTTACCTGCCTGCACCGTGGATAGTGAGGAACGCTATTTCAATCCCTTTGTATGTCTTGCGCATGTAAAGAATTGACAAATAAAGCTGACTCTGACTCTGACTGACTCTGAGCTCAACAGCTATCTGAACACCCCAAAAACATCACATTTTCAAATGTATTCAGATGTATTGTGAAACTGAGTTTGTAAATGTGAGGTTCCTTAATTAACGTTCATGCGTTTGGGTAACAACTTGACTTGGTGTTTTCAGGCAGACCTACCTCAAAGACGGTCTTGGCGGCGTAGCCCTGCACATCATCTCGATTGATTACAATCTGTATGACACGATACCAAACCTCCTCACTGACATAGTCTCCAGCGATGCGGATCAGGTTAAGGATGGTGTCCACATACCAAGAATAATCCACAGCATACTTCTCTGCCAGGATGGCCACTTTCAGAACCTGAAGATAAGGACAAAAAAATTCCTGAATGGTCAACAGCTGGAACATTGAAATGTCATTCAACAAATCACCACTATGGTGGTCTGATGACATATTGGTAAATAAATATTGGCAAAAATAAGTCTTGTTAACATCAGAAAGATGAAGTCAAAAGTATGTTGTGTTTTTGCTTTTAATTATACATTACACACAGCAGTCTTTTTTTCTAAAAGCTTTAATTGCTAGGTGTGTCTGTGTTTGTATGTGGTGACGTACCATCTCCTCTCTGATGGAGTAGTCTGCTGTCTCAAGGTAGCTCAACATCTCTGCTACGATCTGCTTGGCATTGCTGCGATCACACATGGCGTAAAGCAGGTCAGCTGCCCTCTGACGGACACTTACATCCCGCTCAGTCTGCACACACGCACAGCAAACATAACAATTAGCCACAGAGTAGACAAAATGGGCAAACCTCCAACATATCTTCATCAATATTGAATAAAAGATAACGACAAAACAGACTATTCTTATCATAATTTCAGAAAAAAATGATTTTCTTTATCACAGCATGCCGACACTGAAATACTTTTATTACACTGCTGGTATCTGATGATAGTGGTATCTGAGAGGGAGTAGTGCTCTGTGCTACTGAGGTGGAGGCCACGGAACAGAACTTTGTGCTTCTCGCAGTGCATGACCCTGACATTGATAAGCAGTATAGATAATGAATGTATTTCACAATGTAGGTTGCAGAATGATAATAAAATGCAAATGATATTTACTGTGTGTTATGCATGCCCTTCATTAGTGTTGTGTGCCCCCTGCTTTTTTAAGAATTCAATGGATTCAAGACTTTGAAGGCCTTATTTTTACAGAAACAAATTTGAGAAATATTAAGGATCTGCGGAAACTCTGTAAAATTACACATGTGGTCCCACCTTCAGAGCGTTGATGACGGTCTCGATGTGAGTCTTGACAGCTTCATGGGAAAACTCAGAGCTGGCCAGTGTGCACATGCTCTCCAGCGCCAGGTAGCGCAGGTTGGTCTCTCTGTGCTGCAGAAACTGGCCTAGCTGGTTACAGGCTCGCACCAGCAGGTTAGGCTCACTAGGGAACCAAAGGGCACTAGATTCAGATTTACAGTAACCGAAGAGGTACTTCATTTTTAGGTGGTGCCAAGCTACAGTATGTCCTGTCTTTGGCAAAACTTATTCTGAGGATGAATATGAAAAAAAACACTAAGAAAGATGGTCAATATAGAATTCAGCCCAACTTCTAATCAAAAGGTGGAAATGCATTTGGCTTCAGTGCACTAACAAACTGAAGAATTCAAAACACCAAGATAACTTAAGCAGTGCTGTTTGCAGATACTTGTTCCCTGTTTTCTCTCTGCAGTAAGCTGTTATAAACTGGAAACCTGTACCTGTGGAAAACTGTATGGTCATTTCGAAGGCTATGGTCTTAGTTTATATTATTAATAAGTAATGTTAGGCCTGATATTCATAAGAGAGCATTTCATAATCATGCTGTAGCTGAATTGACATGAATCTTAAATGACAGTGTCATTTCAAATGACTGTATTACATCTATGACTGCATTTAGTGCTTTTTTTTGTTGGGCCTGGATGTGAATGAAGGACATGTAAATGCCTACCTGTCATAGTGGATGATGAGTGAGATGGCCTCAAACAGGATTGCATTCTTGGCATTGGAGTGCTGCACCTTCTTGGACTTGGGTGGTTCCTGGGCCTTATTAAGGATGGTTTCCAAACACTCCACCAGACGGCCTTTAACAGCACCATCCTCTGGTGGCGGATAGCACTGCAACAGGCGCAACAACTTGCAGGACAACCATGGTGCAGGAACAAAGTAGTAGGTGTAATCCTGAAGGTCAGTAGAGGCTGACGACACAATCTGAAGGGGCAGCAAGTAAACACATGGGATTCTTAAGGCCAACACCATCTATGTCTTCAATATCAATTTTGACATTCACTTTACACAGAAATAGGTAACAGCATGAGAAAAAATAATAATGTAAGCTTATTTATTTATCAAATCATTTACCGTTTATAGATTTCATTACAATAAAAAGTCAGAGACACAAATAAAGATGTACACACCCTGCTGAGACGTGACACGGCCAGAGACACGCACGTCTTAAACTCATCTGGGTTCTTCTGGCTCAAACAGGTGATCAGAGAGATGGCTGCTGTCACTACGCCCTGAAACAATGCAGACACGGACACACATATAATAATCTATTTTTCACAAGTGATGAAATTTTATCTACAAAATTCAAACGTATGGTTCACTGAATGGATAATGCGTGTGTCCTTGTGTGGCACGTAGGCTTGGTGTAACGTCACCACAACCAACGCCAATGTGAATATGTCATGTGGCCTAAATTAATATGTTCAATATTTACTACTACATCCACTTGCACTACTATTATTAATATAGTAATGAATACATACAATACAAGATATTTACATTGTGATAAACAAAAATATTTTAACTTATTGCGATAAATTGCAATATCAAACTACATAGAAAAAGAAGTGGAAATGGCTGCATCACATTCTGTTGCTAATGGTGTGTGAGGGTGTACACTGCGATCTCACCATGTGCTGGTCATTGAGGAGGTGCACCACACGTGACGTCCACTCACCCATCAATACCAGGTCAGGAGAGGTCTTATAGAGTCGTAGGAGACACAGAGCCGCTGACTGCTTCACGCTATCCATGGTATCACTGTGACACATCATAATCACCTTAGTACACATGAGGTGGACACTGACTTAAATGAAAATCTAATTAATAAGTCAAGTTTAGGATTTGTACTATTCACCACCTTGTTTATATGTTTTGCCCAAAATGGAATGTAAACACAATTAGAAATGAGGATATCAGTGCACTCTTCTCAAAGTGGGGACACAGAAACAAAGAAAAGAATACAGATTTATTCTGTGATACATCTGTAAAAAATATGTCCTCTCAAGTTAATAAGTACAGAACCAGTGACTGTATTCAGCTCCCACAAAAATTCACAGCAAATTTAATCAGGATGTCTATCCATCATTCTCTTTCTGTAAATTTGCGTTTAAAAAGCATTGACCTGCACCTTTTTTGGTTTAGCAGGCACATGCAAACTTGCAAAACACTTATGTGCAAACATAGTACATTTTAGGAAAAAGTGGAGAGTGGAGAGTATTTATTATGAATCCACTACCATCTCCTGTCACTATAGCTGTGATCATAAGTTGGATACGTTTCAAAGCATTTTACTTTACTTCACCCTTAACCTTCCAGTCCAGAGCTGACACAGCCCCACACTCACCCTGCAACCAGGATACGGGGGATTTCACTGGCAAAGGCCTCTGCCATCTCACGGCTGCCAACATTTGCAATGCAGTGCAAAGCCAGACACATGAATGTGGGATTGCGACTGGACAGGTCATTCTTGATGGCATTGTTGATCAGTCGGATGAGCTCACTGTTGCTGTTCACTAATACTGAGATAAACAGGTAGCCCTGGGTAAACAGAGACAGGAGGAAGAGATCAGAAAGATGGGAACATACATAGACACAGATGGATACAATGTGCAAAGAGAGGGGCTGAAGGTACAAGAAAACACTCTGAATCAATGCAGTGAACTACAGAAAATGCTCAGCGTTGTCATATACAGTAGAAGAGAGTCCTTGTGGGTAGGCCTGTCGGAAAAACAGGTATACTGTAGATAATGGATGGACGGATGAATATTCTCTTCTTTGAAAACAGCATCTTCATGCTGTGAGACAGTGTCACCATAATACCCTATGATTAATATTTCAGGCAACTCTTGTATGCAGTTCTTACAAGCTGATTACAGTGAAATATCTCACTTTAGATCCATAGGTAGAACTGACTCAGAACACACAAAATGTCAATATCACTTAACAGCACCCAGTGTCAGTCACACCTGCTGTAGTCACACTTGAGAGCTTTTAACAACGGCCTCGCTATGCCTATTTCCCCAAAAGCAGTGCGCTTGTCCCTCTGTATCATGATGTAATAATGTATTTGTAAGTTTTAACACTTTATGTGGTTGGTGTTCTCGTTGTTTTTAACTGACGTTGGGAGTGGTGAAGCCGATGAGTTTTCCGCAAACTAACCCAACACAAATCCCGACTCAGCATTATAGTTCTTGCTCACCCTTTCCTGTTCTTGTGTAAACATGCTGCAAGCTACAGAATTAGGAGAACTGAGATTTAAAGGAAGTCTTGTATAAGCAAGCATTCATTCACTCATACTCAATAAACAGACAAAATATACAATACAGTTCAGACCACTTTTCAACTCAAGTCTTTTTCACCCTGCCAGCAATCCATCAGTCAATCAAACTTTATTTGCATAGCTACTTTGATGCACAAATGCAACTCCCAAGAGTTTCCATAGCCTATTGACAAAACATAAGGTACATAAGGTACACAGTACATCTATGTATACTCACATTTGCATACACAAATGTATGTATGTATGTGTGCATATCTATACATATATACATACATCTACATATAGACACACACGAGTATATATATGTACAAATGTATAGTATATCAATCAAATGTTTAACCAAAGAGAACATGACGCCATAGGAGAAAGACCAGTTCTGTTAAAATCAAAAATGAAATAATAACTTTCCTGTTCTCTTCACCATGTTCAGCTGCTTATGGGTAGGCCTGCACAATGTGCAGTGTCAGTATTGACGTTACATATTTCACTCATTACAGCCAAAGCATTTGGTCGTTGCCTCCAGTTCCCGAGAAACATAGACAGAGTGAAGTATAGAATGATTATTGATTCCAAGAGAGATACTAGATTATACTCAAGAGATCTGTTGCAAAGGGATAATTTATGGTAATAGAAAGGTATTATCCTGATATCGTACAGCAATGAGACATGACACATCAAATAGAGTCAAAGCACAGATAAAACTCCATCAATTATAGAGGACTTACGATCTGCTTCTCAGTGTATTTGTTGGAGCTCAGGAGATTGACAGCTTCCATGTGTCCAAAGTCAATGTCATGGCCAAGCAGGAAGATGAAGAGCAGCTTGCAGACATACTTTTTCTTGCTGTAGCCATCCAGAGCCTTGTCTCCCTTAAATTTCGAGCGAATGTTGGCCAGCTCTTTATTGATCCGTTTGATCTCTGCTTCTTTACTCTTACCTGGTGTGGGATGGGAAGAAAAATTATTAAGAAACTGTGTACTTTCAAGTATCCAGGGGGAAATCATCAACATGCTACAGGTGGGTTTTAATGTTCTATCGCTGTAGATGTTTGAATATCATCAATTAGTCCACAGTTGACATCAATGGTGGAGCTGGGAAGATTGCGGGCAAATGGTCAATCAGTCAACTGAACTGATAAAATTATGATAAATGAATGAATCCAAGTCATTTTCCAAACTTATCTGGTTCAGATGCAGATTTTCATCTTTTCTCCTTTTCATGTCATAAATTTAATACGTGCCCTATCAAGAAAACATTGAAGAACATTTTTAAGAATAAAGATAATGTTTGTAACATGTTTTATTGGTTTATTAAGTGCCATATCAAAGGGAATATAAAATCATAAATAATTGCTTTCTCTAGTTTGCTCTAAGTTTACTAGATGCAGCTGTGCCACGGCTGCTATGGCTTGTTGTGTGCTGTGTGACCTGTTTATGTTTTACATCGGCAGTTCTCAAACCAACACCTAATAGCAACTCACCAACTCAGAAATCTGACAAAATGTGTGCTGCACTGACATTTAACAGTTTGCAGTATGTAAGCAAGTACATAATTTTTACAGAATGCTAATTACTTAATGAAACCCATTTTGTTTGGGGATTATTTCAGCCTTATCTGACTTTCCATCAGGGGGACTTTAAGTGTCAAAGAAGGTACATGTCTCACAGTTTGAGGACCGCAGCTTTAGACAAGTCAATGCCTGCTAAGATGTCTGTTCTTGTGCTGATCATGAGCTCTTCCCTAAGCCTCTTAGGTGTTGTCAAAATATTAAGCAAAGGCAAACATATTTGCACACCTGAAAATATTTCACATGGTAAACGCCTGGGAAAAAGAACCCAAGTTAAATATTAAACAAGAAGCAATTGTTATACTCCAGTATGTTGAGATGCTGATAAAAACTGGTAAAAGTATTCTCAAATTAAGGCAATTAATTTATTTTCTAATGTATTGGATACAACATAACACAACGACACTCAGCAATTATACAAATATACTTAGTCCAAGTAGCAGAAATGCATTTGTGATTGTAAATCAGTTTACTCGGGGATTTTAACCTAATTAGAGAAAAACACCTCTGCATGCATTTCCTCAACAGGCAGACTCTCTTTATATGCTTTTTATTACATCCATGTCTTACTCAGATTTTCCCTTAGAAGCAGTACAGACAAATAGTTTGCATATTAAGTGCTTGTACAAAATGTGTCAGCTACATCTAGCTGGCTGAGGGATACAAGTTGGGTGAATGAGTGAGTGACTGACAAATGGTGAATAATCAATGAAAATGATAGTCCTAATCCTGAGTACGCTTGTGTTTCCTATGCAGAGTATTCACATCATGTGTGGATTTTCTGTGTATTTGATCAAAAACAAAAGAATTAAAACAGCAACAGACAAATTGCCACATGGTATACTATCATACTACATGCACTAAGACGGGAAGCAGCATTTGTATTCATCACACAGTTGCACAATATTTGCTTGCATTCTTTTGGGGTTTTTTTGCAGTCTTGACTGTTTGCAAAACGCAACTGGACTTGAGCTGACTTTGAGGAAATTATCTGAAATCTGCAGCATCTGCACAGATCCAACTTTGAAATGTTTGAGTATGGATGCTGAGTGACGCTACATTGATAAAGGCTGCATTGCTAATTCTCTGCTATTGCATAAAGAACTAAATATCATTGTTGATTTAGCTGTAAATTGACCATTTACATGACTAGTCCCAATAACAGCAGAGGTTATTCTTACATCCAACGAGGTCAAAGGCCAAAAACCCTAACAAAGTTAAGTTAGAAATATTTTAACCTTCAAAGATACAAAGTTCTGTGCTGTACTGTACTGTCACAGCTGACACACACACAATGAAATGAATCCTGGTTTGGATATGCTCATCGTTGATTCTGGGCTCGGTGTGACATGTAAAAAAAGGCACCACAGGGCCCCGCTGTCTTCTGCAGCAACTTGTGCCAGAATTACGGGCAAACAACGCTTCAGTATAAAAATTCTGCCTGTTCGTAGGTGAAGAAACATTGAGACACCTGCAGTCAATGACCGCTCGGTGCTTATGTCCTTACTTAAAACGAATTACACAAGCATATGAGTGGATGTTAATACACAGTGATTAGCATTGAGGAAAATGGCACTTACAGTTTCTGATGTCCGAAATGAAAACTGCTAATCCGCGCATTCCATCTCCTTTCGACACAGCCGGCATGTTTGCAGCTTTTAGTCCTCACTTCGGCCTAATCCGAAAAAAAATGAACGGATGTCGGTCAGTTGTTCACACTGGCCTGGAGTGGAGTGAAGTGGAAGATGGCCAAGTAGACGTGTAGTGGCAGCTAGCTAACGGTTCAGAAGGAGGCTGTAACTTTCTGATTGCCTGTCAGGCTAACGGTATGCTTGTGGGTGGCTAACTCTGATAGCATTTGCTAGATTAGCTGGATTGGCGGTGGATCAGCCAGATAGTAGCACGGTAACTTATCCTAGTTAACTGGCTCGTTTCCGCTGGTTATGGCGAGCTATTTCATTCAATCCTTTCTAGCTATGATTAGAAGCGAGGTGCACAACATCCACAGCAACACTTCGACCAAATTAAGAGCTTTTAACGACTAGAGAAATATCCCTAAGATAAATTCAGCCAGATATGTACCGCGTAAGATAATGTCGGACAATATAACGTTCAGTCACTTCGAGTCACGCACCGTCAAGCTAGCTTATCAGCTAGCTAGCTAGCTGGCTAGCAATATATTTCAAATACTGGAATACATCACCAGCTGACTGTAACCTCTCGGTAAACAGCGCTTTCTGTCAATCGGCAGCGTTTAATTGTAAACGTGCTATGTTTAACCCGCGTTAAATATGCTGTGTTTGATGTCCTGTATTATTGATGTCCGTTCTAATAATTCTCTAGCCTCCACTCCGCGGCTCGGACAAGGGCTCGTGACAGCAGTAGCGTGACCGCGCCGCAGCTCGTGCACGCTTACGCTCGTTTAGCCTGAGCTGATTGGACAGCGGAGTGCAGCTTTCGGCGACGAGCGCCCACGGTACCAATACGACCCGTTTTCAGGGTCACTCTCAGGCGCCACGTTACCAAACATACCACAGATTACACATTTTTTCACGGTCACCATTCAGCCCTTCGAGTTACACCCTTGTAAAGTAAAACCTCAGCGTTGTGGTCATTCGTTTCCTGTTGATCCGTGACATCACGGCCAACGATATGCTGTGTTATTCATCATTCATCAGTCATCCTATTCATTAGCGCCCCCCCTCCCGACACGCACGTATGCGCACACACACTTGCACTTGGTCTTCTCACGGACAATCTGGAATTTCCAATCCGGCTGAGGGGGGGACGGACAACATGGAAATCATCTTTGCATGTAGTTTACATGCAAAGATAAACCAACTACAGTCACTTGCCATGATGCCACTGTGCTGACCACCTATCTATCTATCTATCTATCTATCTATCTATCTATCTGTCTGTCTATTTATTTATCACTCTATATCATTATATAATTTTCGTATCTATCATGTTTGTTCTTGCATCATACAAGATGAGCAAGGAAACATAAAATATCTCACTTCTTACTGCTATCTTTCCTTGGTTTATGAGCATTCATGATACATCTATTCATACTCTTGTACTAACTAGTGCAAATAGTGATGGTAATTACATCTGTTCGGGCTCCCAACATCCCTCTCATTCATTTCATAGGAACAACAGTTACACCCACTTAACACACAATTGGGTCAGTGTCACTGTGTGACTGTGAGACAAACACCAGCAGTAAATCAATATCTCCTGCCATAACAAAAAGCTGCATTCACTAACTACTAAAACTAACACTAATACATGTTTCAACTATTGTTAACCACAAAGTTGCTAACTAATAAGCTAAAGTCAAAGTCAGCAAATGTAGCAGGCAGCGTGGTATGCAAAGTTCAAATCCATGATCTGTGTTTGCTGTGTAAATGTAATTGGCTGCATGTCATTTACAAAACAAAACTTGATGTACAATCTGCTTTCTCACTTATTTCACTGCAAACGCAAAAGCATCAGCTCCAGAAACAAGCAGCAAACTCTCAAGCCTTCCAAACATACTTGGACACATATTTGTTTAAGTGAGGATTGCAGTCACGTGATTCAGATTAAAATCAGTATGTATCAGTATATCATATATGTGTTACATATGACTTGCAAAGCAATAATTTGGTCTAACTCTGAGGTGTATTAATTTATTATAATATATGCAAGAGTTTTGACATATGCTTACATTTACTCACACTATAATTACAGCAATGGTTTCAACCAATAAAATGTAGTTTTTGATATGGAATATGCACTTGATATATTCCCTTTAAACACGATATCAAGAAATGTGACAGCAGTGGATGAACTTTGCCATTTATTCACATTAGAATTGACATTTGCTCGTTCCATTTCATGTAGATTAATTGGGACCTTCATTAAAATCTGAACTGGTGTTTTTCTTTCACAAAATAGCAGCGAGAACAGTATTACTAGTAAAGCCCAATTGGTAGACTGACTGAAAAGCCAGGATATGCTCTACAAATTAGTCACCACTGAGAATGGGTCCACCTGTTCAGTTTTGCATAGGCTCTGGAGCAATACTACTAGAATATATGACTGTATAGAAACATTATAAAAAGCATGAAGATACACATCACTGGTTTTATTAATCGATGAAAATAAATCAAACATGTGGGCTGTTCACTCTGATATAATTGTGGTAATACTGCGAAACAGTAAAAAATGGATGGTGTTTGTCAATGTCACAGTACATTCTCATTTTAAGTAGTGACAAATTGATCTCATTGACCTCCGTTGCAATTTGTTCAACATACTGCATCATTTCCTCTTTAAAAAAACAGTCATTCATTCTCTGTACTGGACTTATCCTGTTCAGGGTTGCAGAGGCCTGAAGCTATCCCCGTGGTTATCAGATGAGAGTCAGGTTAGACAAAGGACAACTTGTCAGTCAATTACAGATATAATACACAGAGACAAATAAATCAGTCACTCTTCCTTTCACACCTGTGTCAATTTCAAGGGTTGATAAAATATCTCAAAGTTATGCTAGCGTAAAATCACAGATATCTCGAGTTATTTATCTGCTGATGTTAATCTTACATGACAATCAACACTGCACTTAAGGTCTTGAAAGTAAAAGTCTGTGGCATTCATACCTTGTGGTAGTCTTCAGATTAACAATATTATAATGTGCCATGACCTGCAGGGTGACAGTCTGAAGAGCAAGTTTCTTTCTTAGTAGCAGTTTGAGAATAGCGACTTAACCGTAAATAACGCTGTATTCCAATATGGCCGGGGATTGTCCAATCAGAGCTCTTAGTTTACTGGAGTGGGCGAAACCAAGGAAGCACTTCTTTCCAGTTGAAGTCACGCAGGCAGTAAGACAGCAGAGTGAAATGGCGGCTCAAGCAGAGAGGATGGAGGTAAAAATCTTAAGCGTCTACAAAACGCGCTTCATTCACTTCTCTGTCTAACAAATGTGTTTTTGCCTTTTTAGTAGAAGTGATTTGATTTATCTCGGTTGACTGAACACTTTTTCCGTATGTTTGCGCCATCGAGCACAGCATCCATTTTAACTCAACGTCATTTGGCTCTATTTTTTTAATTGTACCATATTGGTCAGAAATAAGCAGTATTGAAAAATGATTCAGGTAACAATTTAGTGGGTGGTTAATATTTCGCACGTAAAAAGGAGAGACGTCAGAGTGGCTATAGTTGATGCTCCCGGCAAGCAGAGCGACGAGTTCGTGGGACCGCATGGGCTCTAACGTGTTAGCTTCCATGCTAGCACATTCGTCACGGGAAGCCTGGACGATGGACGACTCTCCCTTTGCCGCTCTTACTTTGTCTGTGGGGTGCTAACTAGTCGCTTAGCACAGGATGGGCTGTGCATAATATACGTTTCACTTTGATTTTAAAAAGTAGCCAATTACAGTAGCTGGTAACGGCGATATTCGTGTAGCTCTGTGCTTGGCCGGCTGAGACTAGCAGCATGGTACAACGCACGAAGGCCCCAGTGTTTGCTAAGAGCCGCTACATTTACTGGAAAATATATACCACAGCTTTAACAACAGAAGGCCTACATTAAGGATGTAAAAGAGTTTTATCAATGGGATTAAAACCCACGCTTTTTAAAGATTTTCGAATCCAGCAAGGCTGAGCATCAGTAAAGGAAGTCATCGTGAAGCCAATGCTTTGTGTGGTGGTTTGAACCTGAGAAGTTATGACTGTGAAAAGATAACTGTATTCTATGCTAAACTAAGTATATAATGTAGACGCACAAGGATAAACTTTATTAATCGAGTTCTTTATAAATATGTTTACTATTCATGAAAGGTTTTTTGAGTAATTTGTCTTGGTAAAATTTTCATACATCTCTTATTATATTGGTTCCAGAAACATTAGGGTTATTCAACTATTATGTATTTGCATATACGGTCTAAGCAATATATTTACTCTAAATAATGTAGGCTTTGTGTGTCAAGATTTCACAGGGGGAGAGTTCGGTCAAGCCTGCAGCTGAAGATATGACCTCTAAAGACTACTACTTTGACTCATACGCCCACTTTGGCATCCATGAGGTACTGTATTTCAAATGAACTCTTGCATATTTGTGTATTTGAACCATTGCATATTCACCACTTTATTCATTTTTAATGTGTTGTCACTGTAGGAGATGCTCAAAGATGAGGTTCGCACCCTGACCTATCGCAATTCCATGTTCCACAATAAGCATCTGTTCAAGGACAAGGTGGTGCTGGATGTGGGCAGTGGTACTGGGATCCTCTGCATGTTTGCTGCGAGGGCAGGAGCCAAGAAGGTTATAGGAGTAAGTTTTATCTTTTATCTTTCAAATTCATACATTAATGGTTTTCTGATTTAGCTGGCCTGACACATATAGAAGAAGAAAGGTACTTTATTGATCCTTGGAGGGAAACTATTTGTCTGTGTTTAACTCATCCTAAGTATGAGGAGCAGTCGGCAGCACTCGCATGCACAAGGGTGTAATCTGCCTTTCACTCCATAACCGCTTGTATATGCTCCAGCGGATGGATGGGTGTTTTGGCTGGCATCTAGCTCTTGGGGTGGTGCTGAATAAGATGTCTTTTGTCTCTGTGTGTAGATTGAGTGCAGTAGTATCTCAGACTATGCTGTGAAAATTGTGAAAGCCAACAAACTGGATGATGGTGAGTCATCTAAAACAATTATGTGCATGTCCTGTCTGCTGCACTTTACACATGCATCTCACTCTAAACATGCCCTGTTTCTCCAGTTGTAACCATCATCAAAGGCAAGGTAGAGGAAGTGGAGCTGCCAGTGGAAGGAGTAGATGTCATCATTTCTGAGTGGATGGGCTACTGCCTCTTCTATGAGTCCATGCTCAATACGGTCCTATATGCAAGGGACAAATGGCTGGTATGTGAATAAGAAATTAAACCTGTCCCAACATAGAGGCTCTCTATATTTGTCAAGTTTTGTGGATTTGTTTTTGAATGCACTCACCCTGCTTGTGTCCCTCTGACAGAAACCCGATGGGCTCATTTTCCCAGACAGAGCAACACTGTATGTCACAGCCATTGAAGACAGGCAGTACAAGGACTACAAAATTCACTGTAAGTATCCTTCCTCTGACTACCAGTCATCTTGTGAAGGACAGTCTCTTTGATAAATAAACATGAAACCTTTAACTAGTTTCCTTAGTCAATTTCCAAACATTATTAACAATTAATGTTAACTCTTTATTGGGATTGCAGGTAGTAATAGAATATACTTTGACTGTGTAGAAATAACCGCAGTAAAATTTGCTTCCACGTTTGTGAAAATCCAAGAGTTTGAAATTGTTTTTGAGGCCTGGAAATCTTTCGGAAGTTTTGAAATAAGTTTTGGCAAAGTCCCGGAAACATTTTAAAGCTGAATGCAATTTTTGGATCAAATGCGTCAGTTGAGGACAGGCAATCTGAGACAAGGTTAACGAAAAAGCTTGGAAATTCTTGAGATGCTAAGATACACGAGTCAGTCATTAAATATCAAAATCACTTCAGTAATGTTCATAATAAATCAGAAAAATTAGATGGACTTTTATCTCTTACTGGGGAAATTTTACTGTCAAAGTAACTCAAAACTTTGGAAAAAGATACTAAAAGAACAGAATGAAAATACAAGACAACACAGGTACAGAAATATGAATTGAACAAATTTAATTCATCAAACCTATATAACTATAATGAACAATAATCAAACATACTTCATTAAAGATATGTGGTCAACTATTTTAGTATAGTTTAATTTTCTAACTTTATGTATGGAGTCCAGGTGGGGAGTAGATGACGTGGGAGTATGATTGGGGAAATAAAAAATGGACACACCCAGCTTTGTTCAACCAGGTCCTTTGTTGTTTCAATTTCTTTCATTACATTGTTGGTCTTTGTTGTCTTTTATACTGTAGACCTGTTTTTGCAGTTCACAGAACTGCACAGCAGTCATTTTACTTTGTCTGCTAAGCCGGCTCATACTATCTCGTTTTGTCTCAGGGTGGGAGAGCGTATATGGTTTTGACATGTCATGCATCAAAGAGGTGGCCATTAAGGAACCCTTAGTGGATGTGGTGGATCCCAAGCAGCTGGTTAGCAATGCCTCTGTCATCAAGGTGGGTGGCTAAATGGTTGGCAGGCCTGAAGCAGCTAGGGCTGTCAATATTGATTATTTGTGAGATTCATTGATTAATTCAGTTCGATTATTAACCTAACAAAGTGTCTATCTAGTGTAAATTTGAACAAATTACAATTGGACCAATTTGACATTTGTGATTTTTGCCATTTAAGACACTCATATACTGTCATTGTCACGATACAACAAGAGGAGGTGCCATCTTCTGCAAGATACATACGTTACATTCAAACCACACAAAATCTCAATACTGGGGCAAACACAGACAAAATGTTGTTTTTTACATCAGATATTAGCAAAATTGTTAGGTTTCCACCAAGTTGTGTTGCCGCTACAAAGAAGATGGCTCAGTTTCAGGGCAGGGCCCATCTTTGCATTGCCCATTTTATTGAAACAATTGTTTCTAAATAAACTAGTGCAGCTTGTTGATTAATCATGATGGCCATAAACAGAGCCCAGATGCCCTGGTTTCTTGACAACCTCCGGCAGTATGAACATCTTGTTTTAATGTCAGCCTGTACACGGTCTGTAGCCACTTGAATGTGCCAACATCTCTGGGCTCCACTGATACTGTTGATGTATTTGTTAACATGTGATTCTGTTTTGTGTGTAGGAGGTGGACATCTACACGGTGAAGCCAGAGGACCTGTCTTTCACCTCACCATTCTGCCTGCAGGTGAAGAGGAATGACTACATCCACGCTCTGGTCACATTCTTCAATATCGAGTTCACTCGCTGCCACAAGAGGACAGGCTTCTCCACCAGTAAGAATTCCTTTCCTTGAGTACACATACATGAACTTAAAGCATTTGCACAATGTAGAGGGGACTCCTGTACATTGTGATGAATTGGTTACTTGCTAGCTTTGGATCGACATCACTTCTGTTAGTTTTAATGTGGATGCCGTACCCCATGCTGCCTGATCTGATTGGACCCCTTTTAAATGCAGTCCTGGATTCTGTCTCCCCCCTCAGGTCCCGAGTCTCCCTACACCCACTGGAAGCAGACTGTGTTCTATTTGGATGATTACCTGACTGTGAAGACTGGAGAGGAGATATTTGGCACAATCAGCATGAAGCCAAATGTCAAGAACAATGTAAGATCAGACCTGCACCTGTGCACACAACATTTCCTTCATTTTATATTTGAACATTGCAGCATGCATCCCCACTGACTTGTTTTTGTTGGGTTACAGAGAGACCTGGACTTCACCATAGACATCGACTTCAAGGGTCAGCTGTGTGAGATGTCCAAGACATCCGAGTACAGGATGCGTTAGGAGCCTCCGTCCCTGTTAGTGTGTGTTTAGAGGACAGAGAATGAGGTGTGAGTGGGTTTTAATGCATAACCGCTTGATTCTCCCCTAAATCACATTTTACAAACTGGCTTTTGTCTTGTTCAGGAGGTTTGGGTATTTAAAACGTTTTCATATATTTGCGTCGTAATAACTGGTGCAATAGTCACTCAAGCAAAATATGTTCAACGTGCAACATGTTTTGTTTTCTTTTTTTCTTTGTCCACTGTTTGAGTTTTTGTCCTTGTGTCAAAGATCCGTGTACCCACAAACCGACTTGGCAAGCTTACATATTGGATTGTTGCGTAGTATTAATGTCAGGGCAGTTTGACCCTCTGTGTGATGAGCTGCAGACAGCCACGTGACATCCATCATACACTGACTTTTACTGTAAGAGTCAGCTGTTTGTCTTGTGGAACAGCCTTCAAGTCCGTATGAACAATGTGTACGTACCAGGCATGTTCTCCCACCGTAACAACTTTCCTAAAAAGCTTCCAGCAGTCCCCTGGGACTGTTGGGTGGTTACATGTTCAGGGTGGCACTGTTTCTTTTTAACATTGTTAATCTGCTGGATGGCTTGGGGTACAGGTTTGTAATGGCTGTTGGCAAGAATGTCACATTCATTAAATTGGTTTTCTCAGTCCCTCCCCAGCTCTTAATACTACAGTGTACTTCCCTGTTAGTCTAAATACTACAGTATTCACAAGCTTTATCCGCTGTAGCCTGTTAAAGAATTACTGCAAAACCCTCATCATTAGCAGCATGGCTACAGTATTTAAAGCACTGATTGGATGCTACATCGTAGTTTTTTTATATTCACGATACTGTACATCTGCCCTTGATTAGTGGAGCTCTGTTTATTTGATACTAACAGGAGGTTTAAAGTTCCTCCAATTGATCTGCTTGCATTCATGGGGAGAATGAACCTCTCAGCTTCCCCACGTTGACCATAGGCTCCTAATCAAATGGTTAAAGGCCTACGTAATTAAGTGTTTGGGCCAGTCTCCAGGAATGGACATTTAAAATGCCAACATCCCCTCATAGCGCCAACAGTTATCTGCCCACATGATCACATGTGAAAAACACACTGAGCATGTTGTGTGTGTGGCATCTAGTATTCATTACCCCTGAAGGAAAAGATGAATAGATGGGACCATGTCAATGTCAGATGGTCAGCTCTCTACCAGCAGAAGTGTTTGGGAATTTCAGTTCAGTGCATTCTTTATGGCAGTCTGTCTGACGCACTGATTGATTTATCTGTGCACACTTTGGTTTTTCTCCATTTTGTACTTTATTTTATTGGTTTGCTGCTTCCTTTTTTTTAATAAAGTGGAAATGTTTCTTAGCTACGTGGTAATCTCACCATGTCATTTATTTAATTGCATCATTTGGTTGTTGATTTATCTGCTATATAGACAAAACTAACCCAAGTCATAATTTTCTACAATAAATGTGAGAATTATTGTCACAACATGTTTGGATCCGGGAAAGAATGCTGGGATATCAGATTCTAGACACTCATAAGATATCCATTTAAAAGCAAGTCTGTGCTGTCGTTAGAATTCATTGAACTCACTATAGAGAACCACTTAATCAGACCCCCCCCCCC
>OMNV01029276.1:29882-45854 GCA_900303265.1 Brotula barbata | reverse complement strand
GGGGGAGGGGGGAGGGTGGAATGAACAGCAGGGAGATGTTGAGAGATGCCACGTGGGAGAATGAATTAATGAGGCAGCAGCTCTATGACAAGAGCCGTGTGTTTTCTGCTGCTTGCTAATCACTAATACCTCAAATTCCACATTTGCCTTTTATGATGCACGAGTGAGGCAGCAAGTGAACGTTAAACACAAAGGTAGACGGGGTGGTTTTTACTGTTACCATGGTAAAATCAATGGAATTCCATATTTAAAGTGACTCAAATCAAATATAAAGGGAGAGTTAAAATCCAAACTTTTCTCATTTATTTACCTAAGGTCTGCAGCTGAACTTTCAACAGTTGAGATCTGATGCAGTAGTTATGTTGTGTTTAGTTAGGGCTGGCCTGGAGTACCGTTTTAAGACTATTTGCTGTTGTTTCCAAATATTTCTTTGAATAAAAGTGTTACATTCTGCTAGAAGGAGTGCATAGTGTCCAGTGGAGGAATAGAGTTAGCTAATGCTAAAGCTAATGTTACCAAGTCCTATATGGTGTGGCCTAGGGGGAAGGGGATCACCAAGTGATTGAATGGTTGCCGGTTTGAACCCCTGCTCCTCCATGTCCCAGGTCCCTAAGCAAGACTGTCAATGTGTGAATGTGTGTGTTAATGGGTGAATGTGGGGCAAACATTGTAAAGACGCTTTTTTCCAAAGCGTTTTAGAAATGCAGTCGATTTACCATTTAACCTAATTTACCTCAGCCACTGATCCACTGTATAAAGGTGATCTATTGAGGTGATTACACGTCAACTCTGAGTCATATTTAGTGCTTATTATGCACTGAAATCTGTTCCAGCCATCATACACCCACAGTGGATATGTAGATACTTAACGGTAACAAGGTTTGTTGTCATTGGAACCTCAGGGACGCTAACAGACGTGCATTCTTGCTAGTAGTGTAGTAGCCAGTGTTTTTCACAGTATTGATGGTATTAGAATATTAGTGGTGTTTTTGTATATATTTTCTAATACAAATACCATGAAAAATCCAATAGTTAGAAAGGTTTTCTATTAAAAGTGCTGGTGAAATGCAGCCCATTTACCATGACTGTCAGTGTGTGAATGTGAGGCAATCATTGTAAAGCGTTTTGAGTGGTCTCTGGACTAGGAAAGTGCTGTAGCGCCCATTTACCATTTAATGGGTGAACCAGAAAAGGTCTACCGCCTGGATTTTATCTGTGCAGGGCAAAATTCTACCAGCAAATCTACTCTGCAGATCTCCGTGTGTATAGTTGCCATGGCATTTATCTCTTGTTCCCTTATTTTATTCATTGTGCCTCTGGTTATGCTGTGATAAATGATTGCATCATGGTGACTACTTGTATTGCTGCGGGCGTCATAACTGGAAAAAATGGAGTGACAGATCACATTATAAATGTGGAGAATTCACAGAGTGCACGAGGGATGGATAATCCTGCCATTTTTCATTTGATACCAATGATAAGCATTTCATGTTAAAAAAAAATCACAAAGAGTAAATATTTCATAATTAATCCATTGATTATGTTTTTAATATAATCAGTACAGGGTCAGCCAATATTTGAATAAAATAAATCCCATGACATTAGATGCCCATCATAGCAAATATATGACAAATAAATAAATTTAGTTTATGCTTAGTATTCACTTACTGTATTTTTGCTTTGATCTGGATTGTAATGTGTAATTTATGACTCCCTCCTTCCAGAGCTGAATAACTTATGTCCTCTATGAAACAGACTCTCTAACATGTCATGAAGGGATAGAGAATGCATTTAAAGAAACAGGCCAGACGATGAAGAATGAATGGAAACTTTTAACAATGTCCTCTCTTCCCAGCAGTCGCTCCTCTCTCACCCATATCCTCCTCCACCTCCTCCTCCTCTACAGCCTTTCTTGTACCCCACACCCCCCTGCCTCAGGACTTCAGGTCTCGGTTAAACTCATTTTAATAGCTTCCCTTTCTAAACAAATGCTGCAGCCAGAGGACCAGATACAGCAGATACATCTCTTGCACAGAGCGCCTCCTGGAGGTCACACATTAATACCATGGCATGTAGAGATGTCAAACTCACAGAGTGATTTAGACACTGTCTCACGGAGGCCCACACCTCATTGGCTCTTATTTACACCAGGAGAAATGAAGTTAGACAGAGACAGACAAAGATAATGATTCACAACAGTCACACACAGCCATCACAGCATTAAATACAGTTCATTCTGCATCCACTCGGACTGCTGTGCTGAGTTCTTAGCACTAGATGGCACTAGATGGCATTGGTAGTGAGCTGTAGCTCTCAACTCACTTCTCCCTTTTAACTTAAAACAGTAAAGAGCTCAACTCTCAACTCAGTGAAGCTCTGTCAGTCTTTATCCATTCTGCCTGCTTTGTTGTCAGGGCAACAACCAGAACCTGAAGCCCAGCAGATTTATGTGTGGCCGAGACAGACAAATTGTGTAGTGTAGCGAGTAAAAATTTGCTCTCTCGTCCTGTGCATGCAAGAGGTGATGTGCCTGCGGAGTTGCATCAGCAGGCTGAGGTTTTACTGAGAACAACACACGCATGCACACACAACATCAAAAGGAACTTGACACATTAGAGGGTTCAAATAGCAGAGGGAGAGACAAAATAAATGTTGTGAAAGTCAAAGTTGAAATGCGTGTGAGCCTCAACTCTGCAAATTCTTATTTCGAGTCCAAAGCATGCAACTAGATTTCACATTTCTCTGTATTAAACTGCGATGAAGTCAATATTTTTTTTTTGTTTCCATTGTTAAAAACTCCTATTCTGACTTTACCACTGTATGCATTTTCTAAGTTGGAGCAGCTGTACGGAATGGTAGAATCCTATTTTTTCGATGGATGCAGCTTAATTATATTTTGCCCAGGGTTACAGGACAAAACTCCAAATGTTGTGTGTGTGTGCAAATGTGAACTGTAACGTGGACCTCTCAATGAGTTTTTTTTCCCCCGTTGGATTTAAAATATAAATAATCAGAAAAAACATGGGCTTCCATGTTATTTGAAATAAAGGCCACTGAGTGGTGCTGTATCAATGGGAATGTAAATAAAGGCACAGGAAAGGGGATAGCTACTGTTCTTAGCCAAAGAAAGTCCCTCCCTAGAGCCTGCTCCCAGGTGTTGGGAGCTCCTTAAAGCCTTTAGAGGAAGAACAAACACCCCTCACCCAGAAAAAGTGCTTTCCAGGCCACGTGAAGAGAGTGGAAGACTGGAAAACAGGGCTGGAGGTCTGCTCTACTCTGGATGATGGAGAGTAAAACGTAATCTCCAGCGAGGGACAGACCTAAACAATGGATTCAGATTTATTTGCTCCTCATATTTGTTGCCTGAAAAGACAGAGCTTCTCTTCTTGTCAGATTTTATGGGTATCTGAATTCCATTTTTTCCTGTGCTGTTTGCTCTCTCCATGTCAGAATAGGGAGGTGAGGCAACCAGAAAGAGATTGACCCTTTGTCCCTCTTGCTGCTCCGTGAGTGTCAGAGGCCAAGCCATAGTTTGCTGAGAACCCAGCACCCTTGAGTGACAGCATCCTTCCTGTTGTGTTCACCATGGGAACAAAGGAGTGTTTTCCCGGGTAAACTCAGTGGAGCTGTGCACCACATCAAACACTGCTGCCATGAGTCAGCCTGCAGCTCAACAGGGAACCTAACTATAGCGAAGCTAACTGCTTACAAGGCACTCTGCCGGACTTTTAAAGCACTGTGGTTTCTGTCTTGTCTTTAGTCTTGTTTTGACTTTAGTCTAAATAGTGAGCCTACATGCATTTTGCCGCACACGTCAGACTCCTAATTCTAAATGCAAATAAACAGCTTTCAGCACTGTTCAGCAAAGAAACTGTTTTGTTGAACAAAAGGGTTGTGTTGCTATGGATGTGTGTTTGGGACTGATGCTGAACAGCTGGAAAACATTAACTCCACAAATGATGGAGGCAGGCTGCCCTATACAACCCCGATGATGTCATCCGTCACTGAGGTTTAGACTTACACACAGCGTAACCCCGGTCACATACAAGGAAACACAAGCACATGCACAGCAAACATACATGCCTATCGTACAGAAACACAATCATATGGAGTTTTTCCTTGAATATTATACTTCCTAAGCGATAACGACTTGTATTTCAGCAGATGCAGAGAGGATTGTGCAGTCCATATTAATTTTAGCTTTATTTTACCAGCAAGTCCCATTGAGATCAAAAAATCTTTTTCAGGAGAGACCTGACCAAGGTAGCAGATGTGCAAATATTGAATAATATAATTATTATTGTGTTTAGTGTTCATTCTCCATAGATACTCTGGGTGAAGAACAGCTGTCCTGGCAGTGGTGCTGCTTTACACCACAAACTGCCTTCCTGACTCAGATGCAACCTCGGGACCATTGATGTGGGGGGTCTGGACAGGGGCTGAGATTAGTTTTTTTTTTCCTACCTATTAGTGAGACTTCTCTGTGTGGTGTGTTTACACACTCTGTCTATTCTTGGAAGTTCAGTTGTGGACAGGGACAGTCTCAAGCAGGGTGGAAAAGTCAATCTCATAGAGGTTTGTATTCAGATCATTTTAAATAGATGGATTTAATTATTCGCAAACAAGAAAAAATAACATTTTACAAATAAAAACAATAAAATATTGTAACTGCATCTGGTTATAAATTGACAGACATTCCTGAAGTCATTGTCATGGACCACCGGTTGAAAACCCATGCTTGTATATTGCTCAACCCATGTTTGTGTCTCCAGCCATTGCAGCTGTGTGTATGTCCTCATCGTAGAGGTGAGGTCCTCACTCACCACTCAGCACTTCATTCACTGAATGCTGCTCTCCTTTAAATGCCCATCTCTCTCTTTTTCTGTTTGAAACCCTTACAAAAGGTTCCAGTAGTACTGACTAAATGTTGGGCACCATTGTATTCACCACTAGACGCTCTATAAAAATATCGTCCACGTGTCTGGTTTGTGAAAAACCTTTAAAACCTCCCCAGCCCCAACAATTTACCACAACATTTCTTCAGTAACAACACACCGTAAACATTAGCTTAATTTTCACATGCTATTGATGTAGTCCTAAAGGTTGTTTTACATCCCAAAGTTGATAAATGCAAATAATTGTCTTTTCCAAAGATTGTAAAAGGTCTGATCTGGAAAGCACATTTCATATGTCTGCTACAACTAAAGAAAATTAATCTAAGGACTGTTTTAAAACTTCAACAATAATACCGTAACACACACAAAATATTAACATTGGTCAGAACTGACACGTTAGAGATTCAAAGGTAAGCCCTCGCAGTTTTGATTTGGCACTTGCCAGCTTCTATACGTAAATTTGGACTTGTGCTCCAAGTCCAAGTCAGACTGGGAGCAACATACCCAACGACGCAATGTTACATAACATTTATGAGGATCCATGGAGGAGTCCGAGATCGGAGAAATGCATCCTTTGTCTAAAAGAATTTGGAGGACACAACTGATGTGTCCTGCTTGGCCTTGGATTTTCCCAGAAACTCATTTAATCCAAAATGGTAACAGTGCTGAGCTCTCATCTCCAGGTGAATCACTCAGCGACGGATTGTTCAACGGACATTTGTATTTACTCCTACAATAAAGACATCCAATAACAATAAAAGATTTCACAACATGGTGGTGTGACACAGTTTGAGATGATGAAGAAGCACTGGATTGAAGGCAGGCTGGTGTGTTTTTAGCTCTGTAGCCCACACACTGTCTGGAGAATACATGCATGGCACTAGTTCATGAATGACATCTGCACTATGATAAATTGCTGGAGTTGTGTTGCTTTGTGAATGCAGGCTCGTCAAGTGAGAGCAAAACTATGCTAGCTGTGTAACATGGGGAGTTAACTGGGAACTAGAGGGCATGCATGTGTGGGCATATATGCATGACAGGACCATTGTGGCGTGCTGGCATATAAACAAAGCCCATCTCTGTGGTTTCTGTGTTCCTGCTCTTGTATCAGGCATGTTGCCTTTGGAGATGGTGGTGGTTTTGGAATCAGGGAGGCGTCACGGCGTTGGCTGGGTTTGTGTAAGGGTGAGATGGGCCGCATTAGGGTTACTGTATCTCCCCACTTCTTGCTTTGCATTGAACATGTGGCCCTGTCATCTCATGTTGTGGAGAGCATTTGCACACAATGTGGGAGAGGAATTGTACATCTCTGTGTGCGCAGGCTTTTGTCTGTGCGTGTATGTGTTGTGCTGTTTATATTTAGCTATTTAAAGCAATGTAATAATGATGCTTTAAGTAGGAGGTGGGTGGGATTTTCTGTCGCATGGACGTGCACTCTAATGACCCTAATCGTGACCCAGTATCATCACCGTGATTTCCTCCTACTCTCTGCCGGGAGCTCACATTGTGCAAATGTTTGGACCAATACGTTACAATGTGTCACTTCTCTGCAGATCTGCTGAAAACTGCATGAACAAGACAACGTTAGTAAGCCAGAAAAATAGTCCTCGCAGTGATCCAGGTGTGTGTAGTTTATTGTTTCTATTTCCCGTGGTACGGTGCTTAGTCAAGTTGTCTTTTTTGTCTGTGACACATTTCATTTCTGTTGTTATGTTCGCTCGAAGGCAACATTTATAGATTTGGTCTTTTATGGTACATTACACATTGGCACACAGTGTTTATACTGTATATGAGCTATATGTTGTTGTTTCTTGTACATACCATTGTTTATTGATGCTTTATGAAATTGAAAACACTTTATCTCTTTAAAACAACTGCAATGTGGACATAGTTATGTCACCATTAAACAAGGGAAACATATTGGTTCAATGTTGCACCGGGGGAGGAAATACATTTAATCTGTGTGGGTTAGGAAAGGTCGAAAATGACGATCATTTCAAATATAATTCAGGTTTATATGACAATTTCAGGATTGAAAGCCTATTAATCTGGTCTATCATTTTTTTCAGATAATTGTCTTGACTTGAATTGAGTTTTAGGAAGGGAAACTTCTTGCTAGTAGCCTTGCACAATGTTTAGGAGAGGTATTGAACCTTCTCTTTATATCTTTTTCTATATGATATATATATATTTACATATTTAATATCTATTTAAAGCTAATTCTGTTTTACCACTGCAACAATATACAATGTGCAAGGATACAAGACATTTGAATGTGCATATGTGCAGTATGCAACATAAACAGAACTTAAGTTATTTAGTATTGATCGTGTTCTTTGTTTACAACAAGCAGCAGCCATTTAGGCTGAACAATGAAGCCAATGCACAAGTGTTTAAAGCTGCAGTCTTCAAGTCTGGTACCTCTGGCCAACTGAACTAAGGACAAAGGGAAACTCTCAATCTTATCTCTTTGATAATATAATCTATCTATCTATCTATAAATAAATTTATATTGAAATACTGAATCTCATTTCTTCTAATATGTGTCCAACTGATGGTCATTATATCATGCAAGAAATATTAGGACTACAAAAGAAGGAGGCTTTCAGCATGTGCATGTCAAAACTTTGAGTGTACTGCTTAAGAGAGTTATGTGAATATTGATTTATTTAGGAATGTAAATGTTAAAATTGGAATACATGAATAATAAATCTATTTACAATCACATAATCTAGTTCTGTCACTCATGGTCATTTGATGTTTGAAAAAATATGTATTGCAGTAATCACAGAGTAATGAACGTTTTAGGTGCCTGTAAACGTACCGTTTGTGTCACAGTCGTGTGGTTTCTGTTGTTTGCTCGTCCCGTCTCAGCGTTATCTGGGCTCCCTCACCCCTCACGTTTGGATTGTCCGGCTCCACTTACTGTCAAAGATGTCAACCAGGTGCAAAGTAGAATTTAAGCGACAGAACAACCCTGAGGAAACCCAGAGGGTGATATAAAAATGTTTTTGTAGAGTCAAAAAAAACAAGAAATTGCTTGAGTTGTAAACAATAAAAATGGAACATTAAGGAGGAAAACAAGAGCAGATGTTAAATTGCCTTTGGCGAGGAGATCAGATCTGATTTAGTGGAACTTAGTACTCTTGGACAACTTTGTGTCGACTCATCACTTTACTGCATCTGTCAGGTGTTGGTACAGACCCAGTCAATGTCCTGTTGCGTGTCTTATCCAAAGCCAGGGGAATTTCACATGCCTGTTCCACTTTACAGTACAGTCCTAAAACTCATTTGTAAAGCCACCCACTCCTCACTTTCCATCCATTTTCCGTTCAATAGCCTCGCTTAGTGCTCCCCCACCCTCTCCCCGGAGTCGAACATGCTGCCAACCATTACCCTGGAAGATTGAGTTGAAATTACTGGACAATTTATAGCACACAGACTCAGGCAATCACATGTATATTCAAAATCACACACTTAGAAAATGTATACACACCAAACACTCTCCCACAGAGGTCTGTACGACTGCTTGAAAAGCCAACGCCTGCTGTAATTGGCAATTTGAGAGAGGGAATGCAGATTGAAAATCATAAAAATGATGTAGATTTGAATGTGTGTGCATATGAGAAATGTGTGTGTATACCAGCTGCTTCTGGTCAGCTGACGGCTATCACAGACTGTGATTTGTTGGAAGAGCTGGGCTGGGCTGAACCGTTTACAGCTGCAGTCAGTGTGTTTTAGAGAGAGAGAGAGAGAGAAACAGAGACTGAGCGAGACAGAGAACCATGTAAGTCTGCCACTGCGCAGCTGCAGCAGCATTAGAGTCTGCAGACCAGAGCCAGAAACCTTGCAAAGCAGGATCTGCTGGAGACTGAGAAAGGACAGGATGCAGCCCGAAACGATCCCATTGAGGTTGAACACTTCATAGCACCACTGGCCTTGCCAGAGGCTGGACTGGACTGGACCATCAGGACGGAAGGCTGGCTGGAAAGACAGAAGCTTGACTTTGGGGTGTCATGATCAATGGTTCAGTGCTATAGCAGGCCGGTCTGGATTACACCTCAGTTCAGGTCAGGCCACGACTGTGCAGTAGGTCTTGTTGCTGAAGTGGGACCAGACAGGACCTGAGTTGACAGCAGAGGATTATGGGTTGTTCGGCCAGTGTGGTCCTGCTCTTGCGCTCTGTGGGCGGGGCTGACTGTGGTCACATGTGCTTACGTCAGGACCAGATGTCAATGGACGCTGCCACACCATCACTAGAGTGCTACACCACTACCGCCTCACCTCTGACCATCATTGTCATGGTAACCACCAATGCTGCAACTCTACCATTGCAAACTTTATGCATGTGTGTGTTCTTCTCACCAAATTTATGTTGGTCTCTTGTTAGGCATTCGATCTGCACTCCTCATTCCTGTTCAGCTCTCTTTTATTAATGTTAATGTTTATTTTTGTGTACCATAACTATTTCCTGAGTGAGTTCCCTTATCTGAGTTTCTAGGGTGTGAAGATGTGTCAAAGTGGATGAAAATGTTTCGGTTCCGTTTTAATACTAACCCTTCTATCCAGCTGATAGTTGTTTGGAGGTATTTGCAGCTGTGTGATTTGCTGCTCCCTTGTGGCGGTGCTCTTTTATGCAGTAATCCATATCCACGTGTGGGACACCACATTGCAAGCTGGCTGCAAGGCATTAGGTTCATTTGTCAGTCACGTGACTTGTGGCTAATTGTCATGTGATGAGCCCAGATGTTTGCCACTGTCCTTTTTTTGTTCATTAGGGTATTGTGTGATGATGGAGGCCTGCATGGCACCAGAAGATAACAGTTATGAATCTTTATGTCCTTCTGTGCATCTGACTCTCTCTCTCTCTTTCTTTCTGTCACTTTCTCTTTCTCTCTGTCACTCTCTCTCTCTCTCTCTCTCTCTCTTTCTCTTTCTTGCTGCGGTTGATGTACGATCACGGACAGGGGTGTGGCTGCACAGCTGAAAGGCAGAAAGTCAGAAATGGAGGAAAGAGGGGGAAGAATAGAGGAGGCGGAGGGGTTAGACGTGAAGAATCTAGTTTCTGTGGGAAAAAAATCTGCTTTCTCTGCATATGGCTGGTCTGGTGGCCTCCAGAGAAGATGACAAAAATAGCCATTCAAACAAAACAATGAATAAAATGGCGGGGAGGCAGCGAGTGTGTGAATGGATGAATGAATTACATGAAAGTAGACATGTCCTTCTTGCTGAATTTCTGTCTTTCCACTATAGTCCTGCATGTCAGCCATCTGTTTGGTATCTGCAGCACTAATGCTGGACAGAAAAACCCAGGTTTCAGTGAGCCCATTGGAAAAAATGTCAGGGTTCTGGCAGGCTGTGATTTTTACAGTCGTCCCCTTTGTTTCTCTCCCTCTGTAAACCCTCTGTGACTCCCGGTGACTCCTTTTCTAGTCTGTGCAGGAGCTTACAGTCATAGTAAAATCACATTCTGTAGATTTGTGGAAGAGCGTGAGCAGATCAGTTCAGGCCACACAGACGACTGAGCATTAAGTCTGCGTTTCTACACATTTCAAGGCCACAAATGTTGAAATGATAAAATATCAAGTATTTCATTAAAGGTGTAAATGGCTTCAAATCAAAACAAGCGACTCACCTAACACGGTCCGTATATACAACAGATCCTGAGTACCATGAAGCGTTGAAATATTTGCTGTATTTTTTTCCGGATGAGTATTCCAATATTCGACTACCAAAACGGTATTCATAGCCAACAACTCCGTAAAATCACTGCAGTTTGCAGAATGCTTCGCAAGTTGCAGCATTACACCAATCTGTGACAGAAATAATTAAGAGTTGTGTGTCATAAAGTTCTTGAAAAATGTTTCAGAATAAGCTCAAACACTAACTTCAAACCGTGATTACTAATGATACATTACCGAGGTTAAGTTGCACAATACCTCTTCTTACTTGGACATAAGGCTACTTAGTCCAAAGAAATCCAAATTCTACAAATACACAGTCAAGTATTCTCCCTCCATATAGTGCTGTGTTGATCTCAACCAACTCCTCAGTGAAACATTTGCTTCTTTAGCTGCTTTACTTCACAGATCGTCGATGACTTTGTATTGTATCATCAACTTGGTTTGCTTAATTCCATTTTCGCTGAAATGCTGCTCCCTTAGGGACAGGTGCTGTTTGATACAGTTAAACAATGGAGTGTCTGTGCACTCGGTGGTCAAGTTTCAGTTTCGGATCGCTGCATCTGTCATGTGATATACGCAGAAATTCATCAATGCTCCTAAGGTGTCTCCAGTGGGTCTTTAAACTAAATAAAGTAATAAACAAGAGACATAAAAGTTCAAGGTGCACTTTGAAGTCCGACATGCCTCTATCTGTCTGTGGTAGGGATTCAAAGCGGTGGTGGTGCCAAGGATATTGGACGATACAGGTTTCAGTCAGTTTATTGGCAGGAACGTTGCATCCTCACCATCTTAAGCCATATGGAGACAAACAGAATCACAGTCCACTTTTTATATAGTTTATATACCGTAGGTTTGTTCTAAGGAAAAAGCACTGGACTGAAAATATGCTCTGATAAGATTGTCTGACACAGATCTCGAGAAAGGCCTGCCAGACGTGCTGTTCTCCATCCCTGTCTGTCTCCCTACATCCATCTGTCCCCCCTCTCTTGATGCTCTTCCTGTCTCTCCTCCACGCTGTCACCAATACTTACAGTCAGGGCAAGAATGCAATTCCTCCATTCTGTCTGCTCCTCTGCCATGGTGACACGTCTTACTGGAGGGGGAATTAGTGCTTTACAAGATGTGTAAATTTGGGAAATATTTGTGAAACCATTTTGGAATGAGGACGGCTCACAAGACGGATAAGGACCGTTCCTTCACACGGCTTTCAGATCAGAGGAAGGAGAGCAAGTCCGAAAAAAATGGAAAAATGGTCAAAATGGCAGTGATGAAATTTGAAGAAGGCCCACATCTCCTCATCCCCATTAGTCCCACTGCATCTCCCTCAAGACCCAATGTAAAGCAGATGGTTGCTGTCTGGTCTCTTCTCTCAGTCGTCTCTCGCTCCCTCTCTCTGTCTCTCTTTCTCTCTTTCTCTGAATTGTCCTCACTCGTTTTTCTCTAGGTCTTCTTCCAACCACCATATCACGTTCTCCTTACACCCATAAGCCCTTAAACCCGTGTCAGAGAATGACACAGACCAGCTTGTGCAGACGATGCCAAAAGAAGCGAACCGTGAACCTTTTTTGCCATCCTTCACTTTCCTTAATCCCTCTCTCTCACACTCTTGCCAAGTATTTTCATCTCTTCTTCATTTTTCTGTCTAGTTCAGAGTAGCCCTCCGCCCCCCCCACGCCCACTTATTCTGTAGGAACGCCATGCTGTGAGCCACACAGCTGTAGTTTACCAACATCAACACCCACTCTGCCTCACCCCTGCCAAAGGGGAGGGGGGGAGAAACAGAGGAGCGGCAGATTGCAGGAGAAGAGATGTTAAAAGGGATGTCAAATAGAATGAGAACAAGGGAGGAGGCGAGAGACTGGGACCGAATCAAAGCTAGAAGAGAGGATGGTTGATGAGATGTGGAAGCGATGGAAGAGGGGATGAGAGGGAGGAATGGAGGGCTGGAGCCAGCTGAGGCAGCTGGTGCAGACTAGAGGAAGATGGAGGGGGGGAGGGAGGAAGGAGTCCAGACGGCTGTGTGTTGCTGTAGTGTTTGCGATGGCTAAATACGCTCGGAGTGCAGCAGTAAGAGCATAATTATGATTCAGTGCTTGAGATACAAAATACAACTTATGAACGGTTATTAGATTAGAGCCAAATAAACGATGATCAGTGGTTTACTTACACGTTTTGTCCTGGTCGACTTTCATGGCCATGTGTTCTTCCTCTTATGAATATCACAGATGTAATCATGAGACTGAGCGTATTGGAGCACATCGACTAAACCACCTCTTAGTTTTCAAGTGCCAAAATTCTTTGCAGGGTATTTGCCAACACTGATGATGTAACTGAACAGCTGTGGTTCAGGGCATGAAGAATCAGCTGCTGCATGTGTAAAGCCCCACGATACATGTGTGAACGACAACGGGATAGTACACATTTCTGTTTTAATGCTCCACATAGATCAACACATCAACTAGTCAATCTGAGAAACTTCAGGTCATCCTGGGAAATTTGATATCTACAAAATCACCGCTGTAAATATGAAGTGTGTGATAAATTTTTGAAATTTATGAGGATGGGGATCTACATAAATTCAGTGTGAACTGCGAAAAGTCTGGAAACGAATGAGGGAGAGAATAAAGAAAGAGGTTGTGTGAATGTTTTTGTTTGTGGTTAACACGGTTAAACTGCCCTTTCTTCACAGTGAATGATCAGTTTAATCGTCTCTGTCTCTCTCCCTCCCTGTGCCTTTATCTGTGTGAAATAATACTTCTTCGTCTCAGGTCTCGTCGTCTGCAGACATAGTTCCTTATTTTGCATGTTTGAAGCCTCCACCCTTAGTTTTGGTCCAGTTCAGAGATGCAGACTGGTTTTCTGTCGTCATGCAGGATCAAATCACAAATTTCACTAATTTGCATCACAAAAACTTCAACTACGTCTGGATTTTGCCCTCAGTGTTGTCATTCACACTTTGACTGTCTCTGCTTTATTGTAAAATCATAGATCTGGCAGTGAAGAAAACTAAGAAACTGATATCTCTGAGACCATCATGTGGGCGTTACTTCACATCACGCTGCCAAAACCAACTGCCATTAACTGAACTCTTCCAGGCACTGTCCAGTATGTAGCTGACACTTCAACAAACAATGAGCAGTGCCGACACTGTGTGAATAAGCTGGTGCACCTAACTGAGGGTTTTTTGTGTCATTCACATCATCAATAGCGATCAGAAAGTGAGAGTCATTGTGTTACTAACAGTCTCAGCAGTTGTCAGAAATAGTTTCCTCTAGTACAGACCTCTCTTCTGCTATAACTTTAATCTGAGGAAGTGGGTGTGTCAGCATAAATCTGCATGTAGATATTTATGTATTAATCTCTACAGATAACTTATCATAGTAAACACATTTTAATCCATAGTGAATAATGGTGTTGAAATGTATTTGAATATATGAAAATATTCTAAAATGATGTCATTAGTAATGTATGCAACACCATGCAAAGAGGACAGACGGCCTTGCTTTCGAACAGGAAGTTGATGGTTGCATGCTTGTGCGTGCGTGCGTGCGTGCGTGCGTGCGTGTCTGTGTGTCTATTGATATGCCCTTGTTATTTTTCTTTCACAGCCTGTGTGTGTATGATAATGTTTAGCTTCCGTACACTTAAAAATGGCCATTACAGAATAAAAGAAATCATCTTAACCATGAACTAAAGAAACATTTGAAAGAATGAATGTGATGAATAGAAAGCGTGTGGTACTTTCTGAGTTACTCACTTTGTGGACGCGGATATGCGCGCTCACGGGTGTGTGTTGAACATCAAATACCTACTTCCTCCACATCCACGTGTGCTTACACATTGTTCATAAACCAGGCCGAGCGTTAGTTCTGCTTCTGGGACATAGCATGCAAACACGATTTAGCTCTCCATTTGTTTCTCTGAAAAGTGTAGCGGCGATGAGCTTCAGGAGCAAAATCACCTTCAGGAGGAAAAACAAGACCAAACGAGCCCGATCGGATTTCACCCAGCTGACTATTGTATGTATTTATATGTCTTGATCACTTAATAAGATATTAAACCTTCAATTTAGAATATCTAGAATGTAAGAGTTATATCTTAATCTGTGACTGACGTGTGCATTCTTTCAGTGTGATACCTTTGATAATTACTCTGTGACGCTCCGTGTTTTAAGAAAATTATGGAATTTTAAGAGTGGGTGCTCCATGTCTGGCAAAATCTTTGGAAAATGATTGATTATACCAAAGTTTTTCAAAAGTCGTAGAGATTTTAATGTTGATCATCGAGCTTGACAAGTGGAGCTATTGTGAAGATATTATCTCCTGGAAATCTGCTATCTGGTATCAATCTGAGGAAACCAGGCAGTGACAGTCGCTCTGTTCAGGTGAAAGTAAAAGACTCTGATAGCGTTTTTGATTCGTCAAGTTTCACATTTGTGTTTTTACAGAGTAAATGTGAGCATTATAGGATATTTCTCGTCGTTGTTGTGTGTGAGTGTGTGTGTGTGTGTCATGTGTGTGTTTGCAACCTTGCATGCTTACATTCACACCTTCCTCATTGTAGTCTCTCTTGGTTGGGCTCGTTCATTTGTATAGGAGGCTGTGGTGAGTAAAACCCCGTCTGTACTTTATGCAGTCCATGTGAACAAAACCAGAGATCATGACTTCCTCCCCCATCATGACCACAGCCTGTTTTAACTCTCATTTCTACTGCTACTGCCGTTAGACTGACAGAAATGGTTTAGTATCGTCTGCTGTTGGCCCCATTTGACTCGTTGACTCTTTTAAAAGAGTTTTTAGTCATATTTGTGGAAATAGAAATCCTTTTTACCTGTTCTTAGTGGTTCATACGTTGCGCATCTAGGTATAGGTTAATTCAAAGCAGACCTTCACAAATAGACTGTAGGTGGTTTGTTGCCATTTTACATTTGACAACATGCTGTCGTATGTGTGTCAAGTTTCTATTACGTACTGGAACTTCCAGTATGCATGAGCTCATGATGCAGGTGACATGAGGATGTCTGACTTTATCTGGAATATCTGTCTCTGTCTGACTTTTATAAATTTGATATGTTTTATAAATGATTCTGTACAGTTACCACTTCAGCGGTGGTGCTATTTCCCCTGCAATATTTTTAGGACCTGGTGATGTCATGGGAAAACACAGGCAGATTCAGTGATGACTCTCTTCTCTCGGATGTTTGATCAACTATTGCCTATGATTTTGACAGACTTCCCCTATTTTTCACTCTTGATCATGTGGGTTTGTACAGCCCGATACCACAAAGCTCTCAGAAAGACGAGGAAAAACTGCTTAAAAAGAGATATTCCCTCTCTCTGCGTGACAGAGAGAACTACACACGAGTTCTGATCCAGAAGAGCGAGAGGCCACAG
>OMNV01029276.1:0-27362 GCA_900303265.1 Brotula barbata | reverse complement strand
CATTTTCATTTCATTTTTTTTCCCTACTATTCTCAATGGCTCAGTGAAGAAATAAGATTAGATGGAAACTCCCCAGACAATACTGTCACAGCTGACTAGAGATGTGTGTGTGTGTGTGTGTGTCAGTGTTTAATACTAATATCTTACTATCTATGATTTCTCACATTGTTGACAGACGAGCTCTTTTTTTTAAACTGATGGCTTTAGACAGTCTTGTATTCTGTATCTTGTTGTGTGTTGCTGTGGATCTGTTTGTCTGTGTAAGAACCCCCAATATGTAATGACGTCAAGGCCATTTTTTTCACGCCACTCCTTCGAGGCACAAACTTAATTTAGTTCCCTTAATAGAATGACAAATCTCAGAACCTGAATCAGTAAGTAGGCCTGCAGAGATTTGACCGTCACAGTCTCTACTTTTCACAGTCTGCAGGAGTTCATGTTGCCTCAGGTGAAGGTTTCCCACGGAGGCTATTATTTTGGAAAGTAAATATTTAATGATACTCAACTCACTCTTCACCCTACCTCTCCCCCATCCTCAGGCCTGCAAGTACTACAACTCTGAACTAAATGTAGTCCAGTTCAAGTATGATGAGTACGCTGGAGATTACCGCCTGCTGCCCAGGTAACGCACTTTTAGAGGCTCGCTCTCATCCCGTGCACCGTAAACGTATTGTAGGACCGGTCCTTAGTCTTGAAATGTTTAAATACTTGTTTATTACATTGCCATGTTTTTTGTGAACACATTAGAAGTGGAAGTAACTAGCCTAGATGTAAGTGGAAGTGATAAATATTTTGTAACTTAGCCTCAGGCAATTCATTGGTTACTGTCTGTAGATAGAATGGATGGAAAATAGACTTTATCTCATAAACAGGCCACAGCTAACTTCAATGTTAACAGTGATTTGTTACACTGATGACTTCGGTAATAAGAACAAGATGGATGCTCGTGTTGAGCGAGAGAAGAGTTTACGCGAAGAACATTCCACTTAAACAGATGTGAACTTTCACGTCGCCATAATCAGTCAGTCAGAGGTCCGATCAATCAGCTTTTTGTTCAGTAAATCTGTCGGTGAGCTTAGTCAGTCATTAAAGCAGAGATTTGTCAATCCCAGTGAGACCGACCAAGAGTACTCCCTGCTGTTACTGCTCTCAACTGTAGGAATGTCCCTCCTCTCTCCCAGGGGTTACCACTGAAGGCTTGAGCTCAGTTCACACGACCTTTGGGCTGATACCCAGGATAAGCTAAAAGTCGGATTCAAGTTAAAAACGAGTCGGAGCGACAGCTGTCAGCTGCCCGAGCTGCACGTCGACACATTTTACAGCTGGCTGAATAAGTGTTGCGTTAAGGCGTTACATATGTAAAACGTCCAGATGTACGTGTGGCTCTCAGGGCTTTAACTAACAGTGGATTTATCTCAGCCAAAATTAGCTTTCCTCCGTCAGCATCCGGCCCACAAATTCCAGACATTTTCCCCAAAATGTGTCCCCTTTGGAGATTTTTGTTGTGACAACTTTTAGGATTGTATGACTTTTAGCAGAGGGAGATTTCAGTGTTATCCTCCACCGGCTGCAGCCTGCTTTTATTCAGCTCACGGCACACACACAAAGGCATTGTATCGCCTCAGCTCCACACAAAGACAGGTCGGCCTGTGAAATCACTGAAGCGGCTCCAGTGAAGACCACTTATTGTCAACTTTTAGAACAGTCAACCACCCACAGTCGTTTGCACTTGGAAATAAAGCGAACTGCTCAAAATTATTCTCTCTCTCTCTGTTATTATGTTTTTTATGTCCTTTTCATGTATCCATATAGGAAACTATACAAAGCAGAGAAGCTGCCAACCCATTCCTTTGAGATTGACTATGAAGACATGGACAAGGACGAGGTCGGTGATGTCCACTTTCTCCAATGCTCGTGGACGTACATCATTAGACGGAATATATCCCTTACTGACTGTATTTACATATATATTACAGGATACCACCTCCCTGTCTTCGTCAAAAGGAGGTGGGGGAGGAGGAGGTGGTGGTGGAGGAGGAGGTGGAGGGATCGGTGTGTTTCGGTCAGGCTGGCTATACAAGGGCAACTTTAACAGCACTGTCAACAACAGTATCACCGTCAGGGTGAGGACATAAATGTCTATCCTTATGTCTCTTCAGCTCTGGATGATGGATGATGATTTCCAGTTTTGGGGTCCGACAATGTGACCTTATACTTAACCCAGGTGAATAATATATGTGAATCTCCATCCGTGCAGTCTTTCAAGAGGCGGTATTTCCAGCTGACCCAGCTTACAGACAACTCCTACATCATGAACTTTTACAAGGATGAAAAGATCTCCAAGGAGCCCAAGGGGTGCATCTTCCTTGACTCCTGCACTGGCGTCGTACAGGTGGGTTTTAAGTGAGCATTCATAAGCAGAAGCACTGATTGAAAATTCTAAGCACTCTCTCACACGCAAAAATGAACAAGTCAACATTTCGACGGAGGAAGAATCTGCCTCTGCAGGTCTTTTTCCACGTGGTTTGACATGTGGTCGCCTGGCTTGCTTGTGGAAACACGTCTTTACCGCTGACTCCACACTTAGCGCTGCGTCTTCCTCCAAGGATGTCCCATGACTTCAGTCTCTAGTCTACTTTACTGAAGCACTCCCAATAGGTTAAATGTTATTGTTGGTCTTTCACTTTCCTCAGGAATGAGCGAGTACATGTTGATGAAAATGCATTGTTGCCCCACATCAACATCCCTCCATTTTGGGGGCAAAAATCCGCAGTATAGGGTTGATTTTTCCCCCCAATAAAATAGATAAGCAGTCCCTGCTCATCTATTTTTTAATCTCTCATGGTCTCCCCATGCGTTTAATTTGTCAGACCTGAGCACATTCACCGGTCTTGCATATTAACTTGCTCCTGCAGTGGCACATAAACAGTCCGCGCTGCACGTTTTTAAACCCCGGGGAATAATTGTGATAAAATTAAGGCGTGAGTGCACACTGTACTCAAAGACAAAGGAGGTGTGTGTGTGCTAATGAGGACGAAGAACATTTACTGTTGAGAAAGGGTGTTAACCGCCATCAGTAGGTTTGAACTGAACTATTTTGAACAAATCAAACTGCACTAATTATTTCCATCCCTCCATTCTCCTGAAGAATAACCGCCTGAGGAAGCATGCCTTTGAGCTGAAGATGAATGAGGTGACGTACTTTGTGCTGGCTGCCGAGAGCGAGCAGGACATGGAGGAGTGGATCAGCACGTTGACCCGAATCCTACAGATCAGTCCTCACGATGGACCTGTCCCAGACCGCAAGAGTCTGGACCTCACTGACCATCGCCAAGGTGAGACCTTTTCTCTTTCTGTAGTCCAAGACCAAGCAAATTACCGATCACTAAGAAGAAAATCTAGTATTCAAGGGAAATTTTTCCATCACAGATAAATTGAGGTCCAAGTAAGCAAACACAATACCCAGCTGTCTCTCTCTGTCTGAAATCACTCTCTGAAAAGTAAGGTTTTCTCTCAGTGTGGCATAGTTTGCCAAGTTTCTGCTTTTTATGGGAGAATAATCAATAATACTAAACCATATGCATGTGCCAACTCTGCAAGACTTTGTTCATGGGACTACAGCCTGTATCATAACACACTCTGACAGAGTGAGGCCCAGTGAAGCCTGAAGGAATGATGTAATAGCTTCAGCCATTATGGCTCTGTGGTCCGTGAACATGTCTCTAAATCAAGTGGAGAGTTGAGTGGGGACCTAACAATAATGAGCCGTTTTCTTCAGCTCAGGAAGAATTGCTCTGAGAACGTAAAGCCTGCCTGTGTTATTATTCATGGATATGATAGATGGGCTCATATTTTAGTCAGAGAAGGCAATATTTCAACCTACGGAGATGAGTTTGTAAATAAAAGCCTATGCTGCTTTATTTACTTTCCCATCCGTTCGATGTGTTTTGTTCATCGTTCATAACGTGGAGGAGCCCTGATTGTGCTTGTGCTCTCTCTCCAGATGTGTTTGACTTATCAGTGAGTGACAGCTGTCTGCAAGAGAATGAAGAGACGACAGAGAATGGCATCAATCCAGAGTTAGCCAAGGTTCGCACTTTTCATTCAAGCAATACTATAAGTTTCTCTCCACTCTTACAGTAATTGACTCTGCATGTGTGGATGGAGTGCAACAACCCCCCTCATCCTCTGTTTTTAATTGTTCTTTCTGTCTTGTTTTCTTTCTTCCCACAGTATATCTCTGAGACAGAGGAGGGTATTCGCTCTGCCAGAAGAGAAGAGAGGCTTAATCTGTTCTCACTAGACCCCGACACCCCTGTATGTATAATGTGTGTGACCGCACATCTGTTTGTACTGTATGTGAGCATCGCTGTTTTAAGATTTACTGTATTTTCTGGCTTTTCAAACTAATATTCTCAAAGTGGACCATTCTTATTATTTGGGTAGCATGATATGTAGTCAGCAAGTGGATGTGTGCCATGTGTGTTTTAACCAAGGCTTTATTTTACGCCAAGCTAGTAGGGAAAAGACCAGTATTACACAGAATTGTAAATTTGCACTGAAGAATCAATGTGACAAAGTATTTAATATTTACCCTAAGGTGCCTTCACAGTTTTATGATTCTATGTCATGTTTTCAATCAGGTCGATTAAATGAATCGGCCATGCCTCTGTGTCTCTCCGCCTACAGGTTTTGAGGAGCCCAAGGACAGAATATTCATCACCTGACAGCACAGCGGTGCGTCCTTTTGACGAGAAGCTGGGCAGAAGGTTCATGATCAGCTGCCGATCCCTCAACCTCATGCTACAGGGTTGTGTCAATGAGACTGAGACTGGGCCTGTCACGAATGTGAGGAATACACACTTGTTCACACACTTGATTTGAGTCTCTTCCCCTCATTATATCGCTGTCATTCCAAATCTTTCCCTTCCTCCAGATTGAACCTTTCTTTGTGACGCTTGCTCTGCTGGATGTCCGTGAAGGGAGGAAGGTTTCTGCTGATTTCCATGTAGACCTGAACCATGAGGCGGTGCGTCAGATGCTTGGAGGCTGGAGTAATGGGACAGGGAGTCCAGGGATGGGCCTTGGACTCAGCCAGGAAAATGGACTTTGCTCCCCAGCTGAGAAGAAGCCAGGAGACTGTTACCTCAGCCTGGATCTTGACCATTGGTTGTGCTTTCCCAAACAGGTACACCAGTGTGTCAAGTATCGCATACATTTAGAACAGTTTGTCTGCATGTATCATATAGAATGACTGCTAACACTGTCCAATTCCGTCCCTGCAGGCCATCTTCTCAGTGACGAACCCCCACACAGACATAGTGATGGTGGCTCGAGTGGAAAAGGTGCTAATGGGAAATATAGCTTGTGGAGCCGAACCTTATATCAAGAATACAGATTCCAGCAAGGTTAGAAAGTGTCTTTTATCACTGATGAGTCATTAAGCCCAAGCTGACCAGACACTGGGTCAAATTTGACACAAAAGTTGAAAAGTTGATCTAAATTTTACTTTTAAAAAGGGATGATGACCAAGGGGACTTCCAGGTACCCTGAGTTACGCACACATCCATGTTACCTCATTCATAAATGCCTATTATCAGTCCGTTTTTTGACAGATAAGCCCACCCTTTGAATGAGTCAGTTTGTCTAAATGGAAACTTTTAATCTGATCTTGCACACGTTTAAATGACTTCAAGCGTAAATCTTTGGCTCCCCCTCCCACACACACGTACACATACACACCTCACCACAATCCCCCATGTGCTAACACATGCACAAGCAATACAGACATGGGCAATAGCAACTTCTCTATCAGTGTGTGAAGCAGAGGATGAGAGTTTCTACCTGAGTCACACTTTCAAACTTTGTAGTGCTGTATAGACAAAACAAACAAAAAACATTTCTAATTGTTAGTGCAGTGCAAATATATCCACATGTAATGATATATATCAACAGTGTATATAATAATATTGCTAATGATGATATTTTTATAGTAACATTGTTTTGGTGTTTGTTGCTTGTTTTTCTATTCATTTTATTTTGTTTATGAATCACCCCCCTTATTTCTCTTGTCCCATGGGAAACTAACAGCTTACTAAACATGCTGTTCGGGCCATTTATTGTAAAGGAAATGGCCTCATCCAACAGTTTAAAGCATGACATTTAAAAAACGGTTTTCCTGTAAGGCTTGAGTTTATCTCCACCATTGCATGCCAGTCAGATGGTTTAGAAATTAAGTTTTTCCTAGATCCAATCCAAGTAGTTTCCTGGCTTCCCCTCTGGCAGCTGTCCATGTGGTCTTTGTTTAAACGGCTAAGTGAATCACCAGGCATTTAACCTGCTGCCAGGGTTACCGGATTAAACAACATCTGATTTTATCTGTCAGTCTGTCTGCGTCCACTAGAATTAAGGGCTTATTACATCCCACAGAATTCAAGAATATCAACCGTGGCTTTTGAGTAACGTTTCCTCTCTGTCTGTCTCTCTACTCATGCCTCAGACTGTTCAGAAGATTTTGAGATCCAACAAACAGTTCTGTAGTAAACTGGGAAAGTACCGTATGCCGTTTGCGTGGTGCATCAGGTCAGTGAAGTTCTCGTCTTCACATTCTGAACGACTGGTCGACCAGTGAAACTGAACATTGCCTCTCATTCGATCTATTACAGGTCAGTGTTTAAGGACAACCACGGTGCTCTGGACAGAGAATCTCGTTTCTCGCCTCTCTTCAAACAGGAAAGCAACAAGATTTCCACAGATGATCTGATCAAGCTAGTGTCTGAGTACAGGAGGTGAGACACGGGATTTTATCCACACAGTAAATCACAGATCAGGTCATCGATGTTATATAATGTTTGTTTTTACAGGGCTGAGAAGACGAGCAAACTGCAGACCATTCCTGGGAACTTGGACATCGCAATTGACTATGTCCCAATGGAGCATCCCAGTATGCAGCACTTCCTCCCGAATGTTCCCATTCTGCTACATTCCCCCACCTCCCTTCTCATCATCTGTTCTGTGTTTCAAACAGTGGGTATACAAATTCCTCTTTCTCTGACTATCTAGACTGTGTGACATCATCCTATGTACCGGTGAAGCCTTTTGACGAGTTGAGCCGGCATCAGCCCACCGTGGAGGTAGAGGAGTTTGTTCAGGACACCATCAAGTTTACACAGCCGCATCGTGTCTATAAGAACCACATCTACGTCTACCCTAAGCACCTCAAGTATGACAGCCAGAAGAGCTTCGCTAAGGTGCGATACGTTTACTGCCTTACCAAAATTACTTTTTTGTTGGTGGGGGCCATCGTTAATTTAAGAAAGGTCTGCTTGTTCACAGGCTCGGAACCTTGCAGTCTACGTGGAGTTCCGCAGCTCAGATGAAGAAGTTGCCAAACCTTTAAAGGTAGAGTGATATTCATATTCATTAGACATTGCACCACTCAATGTTCCAAGGCTGATCCGGACATTTTTATTAATTTTCCTACCTATTATTGTTTATGTAGTGCATCTACGGTAAGCCAGGAGGTCCAGTCTTCACCACAGCAGCCTGTTCCACAGTCCTACACCACTCTCAGAACCCTGACTTCTATGATGAGGTGAGGAAACCTATGGAAAGTAGTTAATGAAGGAAATGTATCAGGTGTTGTGAGTTTTTACCTATTCTCGCTCCTTTCTCTTCGTTTCTGTTCTTGTGTCCTTTCCTCCTTTTCTTTCCTCTTTCTTTGCTTTCCTTTGACTTATGTAAAAAAAACTTGAAATGTAATCACACTCACCAACTAAAAACTAAACAAAATACTTCTTAACAGTTAGTTTTCTTAGTTTTGAGTGCTTTTCATTGCTAATAAAAGCAAACAAGTGGCTGTAGGCCTTTTCACTGTGATTCCACTCATTTTTCCAATGTGATTCTAATCATTTAACTTTCTTTCACTGCTACCCGTCACATAATGTAACCACTTACATGCTATTGTGTCCTCAGGTGAAGATAGAGCTTCCTACACATCTTCACGAAAAACATCATCTGCTATTCTCCTTTTACCATGTCACCTGTGACATCAATGCTAAGACCAATGCCAAGAGGAAAGAGGCCCTGGAGACCCCAGGTGGGATGCTGGAAGAGCTTGGATTATTATTCAGAATGCTCCCTAGTTAGTGCAGTATGTTTTGGGTGTTTTCGTCTTCTATCGAGTAGTGTCTGTCATGTGAGGGGCTGCTCAAAAGGAAAGGCACTTTCCTCTCTAATGCCAATGTGCATTTGTGTCCTGAGCAAGGAAGATTCCCTATGTCACTCTTTCTCTGCAACCACTGCCTGTGGAAGGGGAAAGGGGAGACATCTGACATTCAGTCAGGTGCAGAAACAGTTTCCACAATACGTTTTTAAGCATTTGGCAATAGTTATGGTAGAATGAGGAACAGTGAGTTTCAGAGTGCACACACCTCATTTAGATACAAACCACTTCTGTAGCACTGTAAGGAAGTTTCGGTTGAAGAGACATTAAAAGACTCACCGATCACATAGAAGCAGCCACACCACATGGTACACGCGATGGCGGTCACCACAGGAGCACTAAGTGAGATGAGATGAGTGGGTGTATACACTCTTCTCCCCTTGATCTGTGCAAAAAATGTGGCAGATACACAAATAAATGTGCAGATAAATCTATAGCTATCCAGGGATTTGGATAGATTTAATGTTTTAGATGGTTTGGATAGAGGCATTGTCTAAGGAAGGAGCAGGAGAAGCAGACTGGTCAGATTAGACTTGACATCTTCTCTTCTCCAAAACAATACTGGACTGAAAACCTTATGTGCACGCTGTGTTTGTAGTTGGGTATTCCTGGCTGCCTCTCCTCAAAGAAGGTCGTCTGTCGTCTCAGGAGTTCAGCATCTCTGTTTCCTGTAACCTGCCTGCTGGATACTTAGCTGTCAAGGAACCCAGCAATGCCAAGGTGAGAGAGTGTTGTCAGGAACAGAACAAGGGGTGGGTGCACATTTAAAACGGCAATGAATGAATTGTAAGCATAACATTTATTTGTGGTTCTGTCTGGTGTCCGTCTTCCCTTCAATTTTACAGAATGGAGCAGATGTGAAGTGGGTGGATGGAGGAAAAGCCATCTTCAAAGTGTCTACCAATGTTGTCTCCACTGTGTATACTCAGGTAAGACTCATCTGGGTTTCTGCTGTCTTCCCTCATCCTCTCGTGTTTTTACTGGCTAACCGGTCTTCCGATTCTTCGTGATATCTTTGGAAAGATGAGCCTGAGTGATTACATGTCCTGCCAAAAGCTTTGCTTTCAAATCGCTTAATCTCAAAATAAATTGTTATCTGTCTTTATTTTATTGCGGTTTGAGATGTGTGTCTGTTGCTTCTCAAGAGATTTAATGGTCTTTGAGCGTGGAAAGAATAATCAATATTCAAGATGAATATAGTATCTTCATTGTAATTCAAGATTTTCGTGTCTGATATTAATTTTCATTATTCTCTTCTCTATGCCAGGACCCCCACCTGAACCGTTTCTTTCAGCAGTGCCAGAAAAGAGAGCTGGACCTCTCAGTACCTCCTACCTCCAACTTCCTCAACTGCCTGAAGGTCAGAATAAACTCATTATATACTCTCTACTGGCATTTCTCGTCTTTAATACCAAAACAGGGGCATTGGCCTCTGAATAGCACCATATGAGCAAATGGGGTGACTACACACAGTTCATTTCTTCTTTCCTGGCTCCTCTCAGGGTCTCCTCAGTATGGAGAGAATCCCAGTGATCATCAGATTCCTGCCAGTGCTGTTCAATCAGCTGTTCAAGGTTCTGACTCAGAATGACAACGATGAAGTGACTACTGCCACCACCAGGTAGGTAGCAGTATTACAGCCTGTAAGCCCCAGGCGATATGTTAAAAAAAATTAGAATACATGCAAAGACATTGTTACTGTTTATATACAACTTCCTTATGTTTGTAGCTTGTGATTACACTGATAACAGAAAACCTTGAACTGACTCAAAAACATGGAAGAGAGACTATGCACGCGAGGGTTTGGCAACAGTTCTTTTTCATCGAATGATGATCCATGTGATCGATGAAGTTTTTGTTGTTTTGTGTTGGCAGAGTGCTGATCCACATTGTCGCAAAGTGCCACGACGAAAATCTGGATCACTATCTGCACTCCTATATCAAGGTATAATAACGTCGAAGGACATGCGTGTATTCGGTCCAACAGGAGTGCGGTCAGGGCCGTATGCCCAGAACACTGTGCACACACAGACAAGGAGAGAGAGAAGAAGAAGAGAGGCTGATTGAGTAGGAGGTAGTCTGGGACATTCAGCCAACTCAATCAGAAACACAAGGCCTGCTTGTTAAGGGGGAAATCCAGTAAAATAATTAGAGAAGAGAGGAGCAGAAACCACAAGACCCGCTTCATGTTGGCCACAATCAAGGAAAACTGCAGAGCCCGAAGATGTAATGGCAGAGACGAATGGAGGAAGGCAAGAGGAGAGAAATGGCACAGCTAATGGAACTGGGGTTGCCATAGTAACAGATTGCCATGAATTTCATGACCGATATGTACTGGTGTGTGTATGCGTGTGTAATATGAAGATGATGAGAAGGAGATGGGGGATGGGCTGCTCAATTTACTATTTTGAGCGGTAGTAGTAGTTTTCTTTTTGTTAGGATTGTATTGTGAGCTCAGTTAGTATTTGACTACCTGTACCAACAAGTGTGCCTCTGTGTGTGTGCAGTTGTGTGTTTTAGGAGTTTTTCATCGGCCAGGGAATATAATGGCTGATTTTGAGGTGGCTGTGGTTAATAGTTGTAAAGTTGTTTTAAAACTTAATTTTTATGTCATAGTCAACCATTTAGGAAATGGAGTTGTTATTTTTTTTCAATATTGTTTTTCTCTGCATTCATACATCAGTGTATCCAATAGATAGAGCGATATGCCCCCATATGTACACGTTCATAATGTTTGTACCTTATTTAATTTCCCTCTGTTTGCCTGTAGTATGTCTTCAAGTCTGAGGCTCATGGCTTTAGGACAGTCCACGAGGAGCTGGCTAAGGGGATGACCTTCGACCTGAAGAGCAATGACCAGACTGCAGTCAGGAATGTCCTGAGGGTTAGTCATACTCACTCTCATACCTGCTTTATACATGGGTGGTAATTGATCATGAACGGATGATGAGTGGATTGACTTTGAACTCTTACCCTTTCAGTTCTCCTGGTTCTTCTTTGACCTGATTGTCAAGTCCATGGCCCAGCACTTGGTGGACTCTGACATATTAAAGGTAAGGTGGCAAAGTCAAGTTTGAGACCCAAAACACCTCAAATCTCTCAATCAGGGAAACGCAATTCATTATTATTCCACTTCATATGAATGTTCTTCCCTGGGTGATGTGTGATTGTCTCACACTGATTTCACTTGATGTTGGCGTTTCAGCTTCCCAGACCTCAGCGTTTCCCCTCGTCTTACCTGAGCCGTGTAGAGGCCTTGGTGGAGACCGTGTCCGACCACATCTTCTGGAAGAACAAAGATCTGACAGAAGAGACTCGCAGTGCCAACTCAGCGGTGGCAGCTTTTGTCAAGGTGGAGACAAAGTATTTGTGTAACACATGGATCACGTGAAATTCTAACATTATTGATGAAGCAGGATAAAGGTATCATGGGAAGAAAGCTGTGCTGTTAAATCTGTAGTTCTCTGTAGTCTGCATGTGGAAAATGTTTCTATTTAAAGCGCTAGTGTTGCCCTTTGATTCCACTGTGTTAAATATCTCACTGTCTCGTGATCTAATATTTGCTCCGGTCCATTTTTGCAGCGTTGCTTTACTCTGATGGACAGAGGCTTCACCTTCAAACTGATAAGCAACTTCATTAACATGATCACAGCTACTGACAGCAAGGTAAAAACCACAATTTGCCCTAAATTTGCTTGTACTCTGGATGTGCTGGGGATCATTTAATACTTACCGTATGTTTGGTATCTTTGGAAAATTTGGTCTTCTAAAGGTGGAACTATTGGTGTTTACCTCAGAGTTTAACACGTTTAACTATAAACACCTCATGTGTTAGTGAGCAATAAATCTGAGTGATAATTTGAGTACCAAGTTTTCTCTGCGATTCTCACACACACACAGACACCACCTGTTGCACCAGGCCTCCTGTGTGTACTTGGTACAGTGTTCTTAACCTCCTCTCTCATTACGTGGAGCTCTCACTTGACATCCATTTAGCTACGATGTGAGAAGAAGCAGGATAAACTCTGGCTCTTAGATATGTGTCATCTCATTAACACACTCATTTAATTGGCTTTTACCTGGGACACACCTCACAAAATTCAGCTGTTAATGGGGTAAATACGTGCTAATTAATGTAAGGGGAGCATTTTGAGTTGTGCAATCATCTCGCCTCCTATTTAATAAGGCCTGTTTAGTTATCGTGATTTTTACTATTTTTTGTGAAAGAATAAACTAAGAATATAAATACATACAACACATCCAGTGCGAACGATAAATCAGGTGCATGGTGCCTGACCTCCGATCACACCAGGAATCCAAACCATTTTTTTTGTGTGTGTATCAGGTCTTGAGTGAGCTGAAGTTTGAATTCTTGAGGGAGGTGTGTAACCATGAGCACTACATTCCTCTCAGCCTGCCCCTGCCTTCTGCCCGCATCACAGGTGAGTGCAGCTCCGACGTTGTAGTACTGTGAAGCTCACGTAGCGTTTGTGTTAGTTCTCATACATCCTGTAGTTCTCAGTCTCATTCTGTGTGTCTGTCTTTGTCTCATCTTATTTGTCCACATCAGACCATGCATCCCCAGAGCCACAGAGTACTCATGGTAAATATGTTGTTCGTTTCTTTGTAACGCTGTGTGTGTTCATAGGATGTATGTTGAAGGTTCGTACGATGATATCTTTGTTTGTGCTAATATGGAATGTTATGGTAAGTTGGCTCGTCACATAATTTGTTCCTTGTAATCATGTGGTGGACATTTTTGCTATGATGTGGAATAAGAGTAAACAGACTCTCTGATTGTAGGCAAATATTGACATGAGCACTATTTCGATCATGTGCATCTCATTTAAAAGAACTGTCTATGTTGTCCATCCTTAGCGTTCGTGCCCGAGTACAACCTGACCGGTGAGTTCTGCAGGAAGCACTTCCTGACCGGCATGTTGCTACGGGAGCTCGGGTTGGCGCTTCAGGATGAGCAAGATCTGAGACATTTAGCCCTGGCCACCCTGAAGACACTAATGGCGAAACATTCACTGGATGCACGCTATGCCACCAAGGTAGAAGGACGGTGTTTACGCTGGATGAAACTAAAAGCATGAACAATGAGTCACAGTCTCACAGTAGAAATTCCCCCTACAAACACATACAGACTGACATGCAGCATGATTGTTCTTAGCAGCTGTGAGCAGCTCAGATCATGCCGTAATGGATTCTGGGAATTATACAGATCAGATTAAGTCAGTAATTCCCGCTCTATGCCAAATACTGCCAACATCAACACAACAGCGTGGCTTCAGCTAAGGCTACATCCAGGCTAGCCTGAAACAAAGCCAGACGTGTGGTGAGGCCAAATTAATGCTCTCAGATCCACCAAATTTTCATGGAGGGATTTTGGGGGCTCTGAGGTTTTGCTCAAGTCGGATTCCATCAATAGGAGGTGCTACAGAGGCACAATATGTTTCTCAGAGCGCTCAGTTTATAGATTCAGATTCAGGCGGCGGAATGAGTATTTCCGCAAATGTAATAAAGGAAGTTTTAACAACAATAATATACCTTTAAATAGAAAGATTTTTGTACTGACATTATACTACACAGTTATTAAAAATGCAGAAGCTACTGATTTTTATATGATTTGCTGGGGTTGTGCAAATTAATGTTTTATATAAATATTTGTATAATTTTAACCTCTTTTCAAGGAGAAGCAGGCGAGGATTGCATCTCTCTATCTGCCTCTGTACGGCCTGATCCTGGACAACATGCCTCGATTCTTCCTCAGGGACCTTTTCCCCATATACTTCACTTCTAGTGACCAAGTGAGAAACACTAAGCTCAAGACTTACATGTTACTTATCTGCTGCATTGTAGAGATTTTGGATATTGAAATTCTTAAAAAACAACTTTACCATCAGTTTTATAACAGCAAGCAACACTAGTCTTTACCATGGATTGCTACTAATTGATCAATTTTTGATTGGTTTAAAATGTAAATATTTGGCATTAATACATAAAAAAACCTCCACATAAAAATAAATGTCCTAACTCATATAGGAAGGGGATTAGTTACTGTCCTTACCCAAAGGAAAGCATGAAAACCAGTGCCCTCCCCCGCTGGCAATAGTGGAGAATGAAATGCCAGAAATGGTTCCTTAAAGCCCACACAAACATAGCAGAGGAGTGGTAAACAGTGCTGGAAGTCTGCTCCACTCTGCACGAGGCTGCTCCAGATACTGCTCTAACTTCACAAATGGATGATGAATTTGCACAAAACCTGGCAGGTGTGAGGCTTCTTCTTCAAGTGTCAAATTATGATGCAAACATGCAGTGGTGGTCTGTCCTCTCCACTTTCATTTTCACGGTCTTGTAAACAAAACAGAAATACACTGGAATGGTGGTCCAGGAAGTCGATGTGGAGCGCTTTTTTTTATTCTTGTGCTTTTATTCTTGTTTGCTTGTTGTAATTGGTGTATTACATACATACAAAATCTCTGCAAAGCATATAGAGAGCTACAGTAAATGTTATCATAACTGATAAGAATTATAACCTTAGCTCTAAATTGACCAAAAAAAAATCTTTGAATGACCTTTCTCCTCTTGGACAACCGTTCCAGGGCTCTCGAGATGACCTTAGTGTAGGTGGGGGAGTAGCTGGAGGGGTGACTCCAGTTAATCGCCATGGAAACTGTGTGGATGCCTCCTTTTCAAAAGAAGTACTCAACTCCATCACAGGTAGTGGATTTTGTGTGTGTCTCTCTCTTTGTCTGTGTGTGTGTGTGTGTGTGTGTGGGTGGGTGTGTGCGGCTGTCTATTTCTAGGCTCTACATTAAAAAGGTATGAATGAGAATAATGATCCTCTTGTGTCTCCCGCTCCACCAGTCTTCTCATCCTTGGCAGTTGCTACAGGCAACCAGGCAGACTCGCGGGGTTCTCTGATCAGCGTGGACTCCAACCCTAGCAACAGTGACAGGAACAGTGAAAAAATGGACGGATGTGAGAAGGTGAGAAAGGAAGAGTTAGAACAGCATCGCCTTCCACATTATGACACATCCTATATGGTCTCTATTCCAGACTGTGCCAGAACAGCATACTTGATGTAGTTTCATGTGTTTTAATGCCAGTAATGATTGGAATAATTTCATTGCTGATTATGAGAGGAGACTGTAAGCTGTTGATCAGTAAGATCAATGTCTGCAGAGCACCTTTACATAAAATACAATGCAAAAATAGGAATAATGAATAACTGAGTTCTGTCTTAATGTCTGTATGTGTGTAGTTCGCTCGGCCTCAGTCCCTGATAGGCTATGGTTCTCGCTGTGACAAGCTGGACCAGGCAGAGACCCGCAGCCTGCTCATGTGCTTCTTGCACATTATGAAAACTATATCTGAGGGTAAGCCACCGCCACAGCAAAATACACATTTCTACCCTAATCCTGCACCGCACAGATTTGTGTCAAATAGTTCCTGCAAATGCTTTTGATGGTTTTATTTTGTACAACAACAGACATTTGTCCTGATGTGAAAAATATTGACTTTTGGCATGTTTCCAGATGTGCTGGTGTCGTACTGGCATAGAGCCATTCACCAGGAGATTTCAGACTTCTTTAACATCCTGGAGTAAGTGCTTTTTATTCTTTCATTCTTCATCACAGAGTAATGCCACTGCTTCTTTTAGGCTGATATTATGCACACAGTACAGATAGAGCGTGAGAGAGGAGGTTGAGAGAAGAAAAGGAAACTTTGCCAGAAGGGAAGAGATGAAAGTAGTGACACAGCAAGAGAAGGATAGAGAAAGGAAGAAGCAGAGACTCCACTGAGAGCTCCCCATCCCCTCAACAGCGCAGTAAATTAACTATCTGTGTTTCCTGTTTGTGTCAGCATCTACGCTGTGCTTTAACAGCATAACATTTATTACATGCACTTAATTTACCCCCTGTTCAAAGCTAAAAATGATGCACACGACACACATTGACGCAGGCGTACCCCACCAAAGATGTCTTTGCCTTTCTTTTCAGGCTTTGTCTTCAGCACTTCAGGTTCCTGGGCAAACGCCACATCGCCAGGTGAGTGTGTAGCTGATTCATATGCATTGAAAATAAAAATGCAGGTAGGGAGATACCCTATTAACTCCAAATACAAAGGTTGTAACTCCCCCACCCACTGATACATAATTCATACATTCATATGCACGCATGAATGCACACGTGCAAATGCAGCTACGCACACAGACATGTGACGGCAGTTGCACAAACTCACAAATAAATGAAGCTCACAGTGAATCAGAAATACTAATGTGTCTTCTGTATGCGTGTGCACACCCAGCAATGAGCTTCAAGAGGGGAAAAGAGGGAAGAAAAGAGGAGAAGTGAGGGGGGGAGGTGAAACTGCTGTTCAGAGCAAAGCACTGCTGGATATTGTACTGCAGCAGTTGGCAAGCATAGAAAGTGTGTGTAGTTGTGTGGATGTGCGTGGAGCTGATCCATTGGCACCGCTACACTCCTCTATCTTCTGGTTCCTCCCAGCTAATTAAATTAGCTCGCTTTTTCCTTTCAGCAGAAAGATGTGGAGATGTAAGCCAACAAAAGGCTGGGAGAGCACACTGCTGTACTGTGTGTGTGGAAGCAATCACAGAATAAAGATAGCTTGAAGCCCGGCTCGCTCTCTCAGACGTTATTGAGCCTGTCTGAGTCTGCAAGCTACTTAACATTCGTCTGTATTATCAGGCCACAGGGGATTCACAGTCGTACGGCTGTCTCTGCGGATCCCTCTGCTGGATTTCTGATGTCTGACTGAGTCGGTGTGAGCACTCAGTGAAGTTAGGAAGGAATCACTTACAACAGGAGTGTGTTGTCAGACACTGAGATAAACACATCCTCTCAGACAAGTCAGTCATTAAAGATCCTCTCCAGACATGTCATAAAGTACTCAGCATTGATGGATATCTTGATTAAATTTCGGGCTGGCCCACAGTACCATTTTAAGACTTCTGGTATTTGTTGCTCCCTCACGAGGATTCAAGTTTTTCCCTCCTCGTGATGTTTTGATAGGTTAGCAAACCAATCAGTCACCTGGTAGCTTTTTCCAACGTGGCTTCACTAGTACTTCGAGGCAGCATTGCAGGTCAAGTTAGTAATAGTTCACTACTTTAGTATAGATGTGACAAATGATTTTTCTATCAAAGGTTTTTGAATAAACATCTGAAAATAGTTGAACTCTTGAACACTCGTTTAGGGTTTTACAAACATAAAATCTCAGCAAGTCTTAGATCAGGTAATGGTCCCTATACGTAATTTCCGGCACAGCGGGAGCCATTTTCCAGGCTTGCAGAAAGACTTCAAATTTTGTCTGATGAGTTGTGGCAATTTGCCACACAACAAAAGCTCCCACCGTAGGGTTTGTTTCTATGCTTGTGTGTTGGAGAGAATCATACAGTATGATCGTATAGTGACTTCTTCATGGCCTCTGCATGGATGTGGAAATTGTCAATGCACTACAACAGCAATTAGTGACACGGAGAGACCACAAAACACCCGCCAACTAACACAATTATGGATGTATCATGCATTCAGAACCTTTAGCATGACTGACCGAGTGATTTGCGATCTTCCTAATCGTACTTCACCAGCTCAGATGTAGGTAATTTCCAGGGGATGTAAGCAAAGAGAAAACACACTTCTCACTGGAAGGAAGGGGTCTTCAGTGAGCCAGCAGTGCAGTTTAATGCCAGACATTCCTCTAACATATCCTGTTTCTGCTTCTGCTTGTTCAGGGGTGCTCATTTTCCTTAACTTGAGCCATATTTTTCAATCCGCTTCAAAGTAACATACAGACATGAATGGGTGTACACACACATATACACACGGTACAATACCCAGAGCTGTGATAACCAGACTGGTGGGAGTGAATTGCATTGTTTTCTGTGTTGTGTGCTGTTGTCGTCACAGTCGTGCATGCTTCACACACCCCCTCCACCCTCTTTTGAATATCAGAATGGTGATGTGTTGCATGTCTGATAAGTAAACATCATTTTTATTGTGCTACCTTTTTTTTTTTTATTTGATCTCTTAACCCATTCGTAAACCCACAAACTTTCTCCATGTCTTTCTGCCTTATGTTTGCCTGGCTGGACTCCTGCTTTGTGCTGCTTGACTGGATTGGGCTTCCTCACAGTTGTATCAGTTGACTTATAGTTGTTTCCTCCTGTATCTGTCCGTTCAGGCGTCATATGCTGTACATACATCAGACTGGCATTATTTTCTGTTCTGATTTTCGTCTTTAAGCTGATGTGCGCTGGCTTCATTACATCTCAACACTATAATTCTCATACAGGACCCATACATTCTCTAACACTCTACAAACATTAAGGCAATGTTATTCAAAATTGAAAGAAGCAACTCTTGTAGACCTCCAACATTTCTATCTGGCTGTGAATTTGCTCATCTGGCTCCTTTCCTTTTGTTTGTGACTCCAACTAACGTCAAATTATACTTGCCCCATCTTCTCTCCGCATGTCATTTAACATTATAGTAAAACAATGTGGCCTGATTGCTCTAATTATGTAACATGTGCAGAGCAGTGCGGAAGTAGCATAGTGGTGCTAGCTGTTTATATTTGCAGTGCGGGGTTGACATTAATCAATTACAGCCACACTCAAGCAACCATTGCTGCGGAGCACAAAGTGAAGCTAACTGACTGATGATGGATGACACCGACACCTCTAAAACAACAATGGTCTGAACTAAACCAACTAATGTTAGCTCTGATGTGATTGGCTCATGAACAGGAAGCTAGCAGCGGCAGTAAAGCTGGCCCAGTCCACCCAGGCCAATGGCACCCTGAAGGGCTCTAACCAGCACTCCCACCCCTCCCAGTCCTCTCAACCCTCAAGCCTCCTTCCACAATGGTAATCAACCTCCTCCAGAGAATCACACGTCGCTACACAGTTAAGCTGATAGCGGGTCTCCAAATGGTTACTGAATAAAATGTGTTAATACCATTGTTTCTAATCAAAGGCTTCAAATATAAATCGTCTTTAATGGCATTTGTGCAATGTGAACACTTGGGCTCAGATAAACACACTACCGTCCTGTGTTATTCATCATCGACGTGCCCTTGGTGTGTTTCCATGTTATACACTGTAACTGTATATTCCCAGCATGTCCCTCCTCATACCGACAGTGTTTTGTGTGATTTGTTCGTGCACTTGGATAAGTTAAGTCACCTGATAACAGCGAGTCTCTATAAAGCAAATTCTATTCCACTTATCTAACAATTTACATTTAAACATTCCCAGGCGTAGGATTTATTTCATCGATGAAAATGTTTGTTTTTCTCGGGAAGTGTGTTTTTTAAGCATGCCATGTGTTAGTAATTTGGCTGATACTAGATGCTGACCCCTGCTGTTGGCTTTCAGGATGGCAACATCCGGAGGCGAAGGCCACCGACACGCTCGCTCCCAAACCATGCCCATCATCAGGGGCAAGAACGCCCTCACCAACCCCAAGCTGCTGCAGATGATGGAGACAGGTAATGCACACAAACACATAATCACCCCAGTATACAGCAGTAGTACTAAGTTATAACTGGGTTCTGCTGCTGGGTCCAGATGGGACTGTCCAGGAGGGCGACACGCTGAGTCCTACGGATGTTGAAGCTAATTTGTCCACTGAGGTGGCCCTTACAGTGCTGGATGTACTGGAGCTGTTTGTTCACCATCACAAGGTATGTGCTGCTTTTACTGTTTCTGTTATACTGAATGTGTCATCTGTTTTCTGTTTTTACAGTATTTTTTCCTGTACATGTTTAAGTGTAAATAGTGTATACTTGACAGTCATAAGTACAATAGACATATCTGTAGCATTGTGTGCTTTGATATGAGATCCTGTATATTGTCTGTGGTGCTCATAGCTCCTAATGCAGCACATCAACATTAGGAGTCAGTGATCCTCTACTGCCTCTCAGTGGCTACAGGGATTTCTGCAGTTAAAATTCCACGCTTAAAGTACTATATCTGTACTACAGTAGTCTATAAATAATTCTGATTACAGAGCAAACATTTCTCTCTGCTTGTTTTCTTCTTCCTGCCTACAGAAGCAGCTGTTGATGGATGATGGACAGAATGCACTGATGAAGAACGTGCTGGACACCTACTTGCTGTTCTTTCAAATCAATCAGTCCACAGCCACCCTGCGACATGTCTTCGCTGCCCTCAGGCTCTTTGTACAAAAGGTCCTCTATCTGCAAAAACCCATTATGCATGCATGAATATCAAATTAAATATACAGCCAGCCATATCCTCCTTTATCCACAGTCAGAAGCCCGTAGGCAAATATATCATCCAACAGTTCTCCATTAAAGAAAGAGCCTTTCTTTAACAGCTCTTTCACGAGCTGCTACTGCAGTTTTCTTGATTTTACAAGCTTTTATACAAATATCCATAAACAGAAAGTAAACTGTCCTCTGCTAAGTGTATTTCATACAGCTGTTCATGGAAAATCGCTCTGTGTTTCTACCTCTTCAGTTCCCCAGTGCGTTCTTCCAGGGGAAGGCAGACCTGTGCGGCTGTCTGTGCCATGAGATCCTCAAGTGCTGTAACCATCGCTCCAGCTCCACACAGACAGAGGCGGCGGCCCTACTTTATTTTTTCATGAGAAAAAACTTTGACTTTACTAAGGGCAAGTCCATAGTCCGCTCCCACCTGCAGGTCAGTGAGACCAAATGCAAATAATAAATATGGACGAAATACTGTATATGGGGATGATTTTTATCATCCTATAAGAATGGTTGTTATTGTCAGACCTGCATTTTGTGACACAGAGTGACTCCTCTCACTATTTTAGGCCATCAAGGCAGTGAGCCAGCTGATTGCAGATGCTGGCATAGGAGGCTCAAGATTTCAGCAGTCCTTGGCCATCATCAATAACTTTGCCAATGGAGATGCACCGCTTAAGGTGAAAAGAATTCAATCCTGCTGTCTCCTCTTTATTCTTGTCTTTTGCAAGTTATATAAATGTAGTAATTTAGCGTGATTATATTGTACCTGTCCAATTGTAAAATGGCATTTACAAAATATTTTTTTCTGTAGAACACTCCATTCCCAGCAGAGGTTAAGGACCTGACAAAGCGGATTAGGACGGTCTTGATGGCCACAGCTCAGATGAAGGAGCACGAGAAGGATCCTGAAATGCTGGTGGATCTGCAGTACAGCTTGGCCAACTCCTACGCCAGCACCCCTGAGCTTCGACGCACCTGGCTAGAGAGCATGGCTAAGGTCCACGTCCGCAATGGAGACCTCTCAGAGGTTATACATGTTCTACTTTTACCGTGGTCTGAGTTTTGTTGGCTTCGCGGGGGGGGGATGGATTCAGAAAGTGTCACAAGCCGCTTTTAGCATGAAATATTGATTAAATTTGATTGGCGTGTGACTGTCTCCCCTCAGGCTGCCATGTGCTACATCCACATCTCAGCACTGATTGCTGAGTCGCTGAAGAGGAGAGGTTAGTGCACGTGTCATGCCGTTTTGCACACAGTATGGCTGCTATGTTTTGTGCGTGTGCTGTTAGTAGCTGATCAGTGTGTGTGTCATTGCAGAACTTCTAACCTGCCAACCACTTTCTCAGTTAACACAGTCATTGCACCTCAGGACAAACGTTCAATCATCAGTCCTTCATCTACGTGGGCGTTAACATAAAGTATATGCTTGAAAAGTGAGCACGTTGTGATGGTTTGAGTGTGTGCGACACAGATCACCTGTGTGTGCATGACTGTGTATGGTGTAGATGAGGTAGGAACTCATGGGAAGCTTTGTGGTGCAAAATAAACATACCTGCTTTTTCTAAATGCACGAGCTGTTCTGCACAGCACTCTGTCTGCTTGCCTTTGTTTGCACGATTTACCACAGACCACCAGGTGTCCACATCTCTTACTGTTCCTCTGTCTACCGCATGCAACTTTCCTTAAGCATGCCCTGTACGCGATTTTCCCGTGTGCCAATACAGCTTGCATAGCATGCCAGCTCGCCTGTTTGGTGAGCCTGCCACTCTTTCCCTTTACTAAAAAGGCAACAGCAAGTGGACATAACCTGTGTAAACCTCCTCCTCCCCTCCAACTGAACAGGCTACTGGCGAGCGGACAAGGCCAGGATGTCCAGTGTGTCTCCTGAGGAAAGCCCTGTCTTTAAATGTAGCTCCTTACTAACTACCTCCCGAGATCCAGACAGTGAGTGTGTGCGCCTGGGGCCAGCTGAGAAGAGGGGTTGGGTTAGTAGGAGTGGACTGGGGGGGGCGGGCACAGTTGGACCTTACCAAAACAAACCAAATCCAAAGGTTTTCTGTCATATGTACGGTAATGCTATAATGGTTGAAGTCTGTATCAGGTTAGCATCAGCTACGTTTACATGCACACAGGGGTTTGTTAGACCACACCAAATCTATCATGTTCACGTGAAGTGGGTTCAGTATTAATCTATTTATAAATCCTGTAGGATACTCAAGCATATTCATTCTCAACTTAACTCCCACCTTCTGCGTGCACTGAAAGTTTCATACCAACCTTGCTCTTTGCATTTTGGCATTTGTGGCCTTCTGAATACCTTATGATTTCCATCTCCTGTAAGATCTTTCCATATAGGTTTATATAGTAATCATGCAATGGAAGAGATTAACACTTATGCAAATATATGATATCCCAAAGTGCTGCTGATTGTTGTAAAAACTCAGATTGGGAGTATAGAATGGACCTACATGTCCATTGTCAGCCCACGTAGTCTGACAAATATGGGGCCACCTAAACCTGGGTTGATGAAGGCCTTAATCTTAGATCATTTACATCATCATTTAATGATCACACTAATCATCTTGGTCGGACTAGTATGAAACCAATGCTGTGCTTGTAAACGTGGCTATTGATTGATTGATTCTCACTGGATGATGTTTGGTGTCACTGTAAGAATGCTCATTTAATCTACAGTTCATATTCTTACTTTATTTTGAAAAAATGCAATAACTGACTTGAATGTTAAATCATTACTAGATTTAGTATTTTGAATACAAAAACTTTTGTGTCTGTCAGGTGTACTCTGAGTACCATAGAGACCTGGGTTTGCTTTGGTAGTTGTACCTCTGACTTGGTCATGCATCCAATAGTTGGGTGAGGGATCTAGTCCTTGTCTCTGCTCTAGCAACTCCTGAGGGTCAGTTGAGGCAGGCTCTCAGTGGGATGGCACCAGGCTCCTGTTTGTTACACCTTCTTCTGGAGGCCTAACTCCTGTAGATGAAAAGAGACATAAACCAACGTGTCACTGGGAGAGAACGTGGTGGTTTGCATCCTCCCTCACAGACAATGGGAGACAAGCAGGGACAAGGACCATAAGACCAAAGGGGGTCCAACTGGGAATTTATTCAGTTCAAATCGGGGAAAGCATAGCAGTGTATAACATGAAGTAAATGCGTTAATCATTGAAGTTGTGTGCTAATCTGCTAACATGATGTCATTTTGGCTTGTCTGAAAACCACAGCATCGTTTTCTATGGGCTGGGCTGCATTTATGTGCATTAGCCCCAATGTCAAGGAGGAAGGTGCCATGAAAGAAGACACTGGTACACAAGACACATCCTATACTGAGGTACATCACACACAGAACATTCAATCTTAACCCTCATAATCATTTTCACCATTTTTTCCGACTTTGAGAATGTGGCACGAGCCCCTGTGGAAAAGGGTCTTTAAATGACTTCCTGATCTTGCTGCCCTGTGTAGGACACTCTAGTGGAGCAGCTGGAGCTGTGTGTGGACTACCTGTGGAAATCTGAGAGATACGAGCTCATCGCTGACATTAACAAACCTGTGATTGCTGTCTTTGAAAAGAGGCGGGATTTCAAGGTGACTCATGCCTTTCTGTGACTACATAGCCAGCTGAGTTTAAAGGCGCCAGTGGACTTAAATGAAGCAGAGGCAGAAGTCTCTGGATGTAACTGTAACTGTGTAACTGTAATCCCAGTACTGATGCTGTTATCATATCTGGACCAATCACAGCCAGGTTTGCATCAGAAGTAGAAAAGTCAAAAGCCAGGTTTTAGGACAGTACTGACAGCCGTGTTCTGGGACCGGTTCACTTGTCTTTTGTCTCACATCTTTTGAAATCTATTGAGGCCTTGATGCCGTGTGTGTGTGTGTGTGTTTGTGTGACCCACAGAGGCTGTCAGAGCTGTACTATGACATCCATCGCTCCTACTTGAAGGTGAACGAGGTCGTGAACTCGGAAAAGCGTCTCTTTGGTCGCTACTACCGTGTAGCTTTCTACGGACAGGTGAGTGATTACATTTACACACACACACACACACACCTGTGGCCTATTGATTCTCCAGGGGAACAACATTCACTACAAATGATAAATTCCTGTTTGGTTTGAACTTTAAGGTCGTGGATCCACACACTGTCACGGATTCATTGAGTGTTCAAATACTGTTTCATTCCCACTTGAGTACAAAATTACAGTTTGAAGTATTCAAAATTGTATTTTCATTTTGTGGACAAAGTAGTTTGATCCTCAACGGATTTAGAAGTACTCAAGTAATATTTAATTCTATAATACTTGCAAATTATCCTTGTAATCCTTGTAAACTACAGTGATGAGGGGATTTATTATGAACATTTTGGTGGCTAAATATTCACACACTTGATACTCTGGGACAGCCCTAACGTTTGTTATTTGTCCAGGCATAATCGAGGTAGAGAAAATGAGAGAGACTATGACAGAGCTTACCACTCATGAAGAAAAAGAGGGGAAAGATAGGCAGGGAGTCTGAACCTGGTAGAGGAGGAGGTTCTTTCTGAATCAGTATCTTTAATTTCTCTTTTCTTCTTTTTTAATTTTCTATATCAAGATTGCGGTAAGTATTTATCTGACTTTATTTTCCCATTTCCTCTCGGCTAACCACTTTTACCTATCTTTTCCTTCTACCACTATTAACATATACTGCTCCTACCCTGTGAAGGACCGGTATCAAGCTTGCTGTGGTCCATTTTACTTCCTTTGACATAAACATAGCATTTGGTAGGACAGGTGTGAAACAACTACAAGCGTCAGGAAGAGAAACCTCATTCACCTTTGCCCTCTCGCCCTAGTGATGCTTTGAAAATGACCTCTAAACTCTCCCATTCACAACGTAACCAATGGAAACCTAACTGTGCCGATTTGTGCTAAAGTGTGTTGTGTGGCCTCATGCTCTGTAACCTGTGAGCCAGGAAACCACTAGGGGGCACCATAACATCAGACTGACATGCAGTCAACATGTTATGACAGCTAAAGGAAAAACATTTTACTATTGTGTATGCACATAGACCTCCCATACACAATCACAGGCTGACTTTGTGTGTGTGTGTCTGTGTGTGTGTGTGTCATGTGTCTAATTATAGGGTTTCTTTGAGGAAGAGGAGAGCAAAGAGTTCATCTATAAGGAACCAAAACTGACTGGATTGTCTGAAATCTCCCAGAGATTACTCAAACTCTACTCGGATAAATTTGGAGCGGATAATGTTAAGATGATCCAGGACTCCAATAAGGTAATTAACTATTGGTTTATGATCGGTTTTGTTTCTACTGGCTGAATGCTAAATTAAGCTACATGTGCAGTCGGTCCACTAAGTTTTTATAATCTTATTTGTTCTTTATTTATTCTAATACTCAACTGCAGATATTGTATCATTTATGGGACAAATTATTTTGACAACAGGTGAATCCCAAAGACCTGGACCCTAAGTTTGCATACATTCAGGTGACATACGTTTTGCCCTACTTTGACGAGAAAGAGCAACAAGAGAAACGGACAGATTTTGAGAGACATCACAACATCAACCGCTTTGTGTTCGAGACGCCGTTCACTCTGTCCGGGAAGAAGCACGGGGATGTAGAGGAGCAATGCAAGAGACGCACCATATTGACCAGTAAGGATCAGAAATACTTGGCGCCATCAACGTATGGTTTGAGTCTGTTTGGCAGCCCAGATACATTACAACGGACTCATATGAAACAAACGCTTGATCTGATTTTATTTTCCTCTCTTCAGCGAGTTCCAGCTTCCCTTACTTGAAGAAACGTATCCAGGTGGTGGAGCAGCAGAGCACCGAAATGAACCCAATCGAGGTCGCCATCGATGAGATGTCTCGTAAGGTCTCCGAACTCAACCAGCTCTGCAACATGGAGGAGGTGGACATGATAAGGCTGCAGCTGAAACTGCAGGGCAGTGTCAGTGTTAAGGTCTGAATCCTGCACCGATACAGACACACACACATTCGTTTGTACATTTGTTTGTTTTGTCTCACCGGATTCTCTCCTTCCAGGTGAATGCAGGGCCCATGGCATACGCCAGGGCGTTTCTGGAGGAGAAGAATGCAAAGAAATACCCAGACAACCAGGTCAAGCTGCTCAAGGAGATCTTCAGGTAGGATTTGACCGCACATTCTACAGACCAGAGGGACTAAACCCCTCAACTGGAATTCCATTTCATATTGTTAAGCAGATGTCAGAAGTGTGACAAATCTATTTCTCGGCATAATCACAGTATAACCAACGTTTCAACGTACACATAAACATGCTGAGAGTAACTTAAACCATCTTCTCTCCCTGCAGGCAGTTTGCTGAAGCCTGTGGTCAAGCTTTGGATGTCAATGAGCGTCTGATCAAGGAGGACCAGCTGGAGTACCAGGAGGAGATGCGAGCTCACTACAAGGACATGCTGACGGAGCTGTCTGGCATCATGAATGAACAGGTCTCACCACGCGCTGATCACTGAGTGTCCACAGTCATGTCATCGCTATGCTGATGCTTTTTGTGTCCCACTATTTTTTTGCAGACCTGTTGATAGTTTCCTAACATGCATTATCATTTCATGCATTTACTGCAGCTATCTGCTTGTGCTTATTTATTCTCATTTCTTCTTTCCCAACATTTTCTTTCATTGCAGCTACAAAAAAGCATTGCAGCCGTCAGTACGGCCTCTCTTATTAACAGCTCTCTCTTCACTCATTCTAAGTCTGGTATGTGATGTGATCTCCAGCCCACATTAACTTTCCACCTAATATCCCAGTCTATCACAGTGCAACCAAACAACAAACACTTTTTGGCACTAAGTCACATTTAAATGTGT